>NLAL01000048.1:4727-100077 GCA_002374735.1 Metschnikowia sp. 13-106.1
CTACTACTACTACTACTACTACTACTACTACTACAACTACTACAAGTACCACAATTAACACCACTCAAGTCCTGTTGTACTGCCTATTGTAGTTGGTACAGTAGTGTAGTGTAGTATAGAATTATACAGTACACTATAGTAATCCAATTGTGTCAACGAATACCTAGCGTGTAAGGAGGCAAGGTACCTCGCGGATATGTTGTACGCAGGTCATTGACATCACCATGTCAACGAATACCTAGCGTGTAAGGAGGCAAGGTACTGCGCGGGCATGCAGGCAGCTGAAAAGTATAAGAAGCGCTGTGGACCCGTTACATAGGACTTTGGTCTTGTAAGGTACAACTTACATATCCCTGTATATTAATATATACTAAAACAAAAGTTGAAAAATTGTCATACCTCAATTGACTAGAAAAAGGCATGGAATTTGACTACATATGGATACTGTGAAACTGCAAAAGGCTCATTAAATCAGTCTTCAACTATTTGATAGTACCTTGCTAATTGGTATACACCTGGCAATTCTAGCTACTACGTGCTTAATACCCAACACACGAAGATTCAACATTATCCACACCCAAGGCCTTCCAAATGTGCGGGATCCAAGCCTTGAACCCAGTGCTGTATCCATCAGGGTCTTGGTCATCAGCCAGCCCAAGCTCGGCCAATCCAGCACCGAAGAACTTCAACTTCTCATCCAAATCATCTATGTCAAAGACAATGCCTAGGGCCTCGGTGATGAGAGGCCACCACAGCTGGTTTTTATGCTCGTATATGGCCTGATTTAAAGACACTGACGAGTAGATAGGTCACTACCGATGTTGGCCTGACACTTGATATATCTAGAAGTCTCTCGAACTGCAGATCTAAGTGTATTTCGAACTGCAGATCCAAGTGTATTTCGAACTGCAGATCCAAGTGTATTTCGACTAGCTCTGCCTTTAAAACTGTCACCTATATATCTTCACCTGTCGCTATGTTTTCAGCCCCGTAATATCTATCTTTATACTATTATAATGGAAGTAATCAGTAGTATAAAATAGAGTATCTATATATTCCTGGCTCCCTATACCTTTGAATGGAATCTATAGGTTCATGTGCCTACAAATTGCTCACCTAAAACGATTAACACTTTCTACATATATCTCCATGTATACCTATCAATCCGCCAATATCTATGATGTACTTCTACATCTATGCTCTGTTACCTCTGGATTAACTTACTATATTATCCCCTAGGAAATACCTTTTTACCCAAAATGAATAGAAGCTGATATGTGTATAGGTATAGAGTGTATATAAAAGCGGTGATGGCCCGCCAAAGATTGGTACTTTATCTGTTTTTATAGTAACATTTCTAGGGGGTTGACCGTCTATAAACCCGAAAAATTTATATCATACATATGGGAATAATTATGCCCATCAAATGCGAGATGTCGAACTGTATAAGATGCAGAAAACGATTGGTGCTTATAAGTTAAATGATTATTGGATATAAGCTATATACCTAAATATGTAAAGTATAATGGTAAGTATTATAAATTACAATTTCTAAGTGAAAATAAACTCGAAAAAATATTTATTAGCTAAAGGTTTTGAGATATATAATGATATTGACATTCAATGAAATAGAATTTTAAGAAGTTATTCCAATTATTGATTTGTCGGTTGTAATGCCTCGGTTGCACGTGACTTGCTGCAAAAACCTGCATACGCGCCGCGATAAGATCCATTCGCACTCTCACGTGCGCTTGCATCTTCCCATCAGCAGCACTGAAAACTCGCTTTTCTTCTCTTCCTACCACCATCATGTCTCCACACGCCACCACTAATGGAACTGCCAGTGGACTCGCCAGTGGAAACGGTAATGCTTCGAGCAGTGCGTCGATCCCCGAGTCCACCAAGTCTGTCTCCGTGAGAAACAGCCCTTTTGGTGCCTCTGCTGACCCCCATGTGTTGCACAACTCCGTCTACACCAGTGCCCAGACCTTGATTAGTCAAGCGGTGTATTCGTTGGCCGACTCCATTTTCTCATATGAGACTGTGGGAGCTGCCAACTTGGTAGATGCTGATTTGCAGTTGTGGGCCCAGCAATTCAAGAGACAGAATGCTGTGGGTGCAGTGCCTCTTTTCCACCGCTTACAGCCTCGCTCTGGTGCTGCCAACACCATGTTAGGATTTGCTGAGAAAAGACCTCAGATTTTGGATGCTTCGCCGCTTTCCGTAGTCTTGGGAGCAAATGCTTTGCCGTACATGCAGCCTGCGCTTGCCGGGGCCAAGAACGTTGCCTTGAGCTTGAACATTTCGGCTGTGGACTTTGACTCGGCCTCGCTGTCCTTGGTTTCCAACTATGCTGGTCCTATTGCTGCTGCTAGGACTTTGGGCTACCCTGTGGTTTCCCCAGTTGCAGTGACGGCTGCTGAGTTGCAGTACACCGTGGTGCTCAACCATTACTTGGCTGCGTTGACTGCTCTGCCTTCCGTACACTTGTTTGACGGGCCAGAATTCACCCGTACTTTCCAGCAATTCGAGTCCGTCTTGTCTGTTGCTGACATTGGACGCTTGTACCAGCAATTGCTCACTTCACGTGCTGCCAAGCCTACCAGCGTGGACCAGGCCTTGGACGTGGCTTTTGCCAACTTGAATGCTGCTGCAGGAACAAACTTGGCTCCGTTCGAGTACGAGGGCCATGCTCTGCCTGAAACCGTGTTTGTCATCCATGGAGCTCACCAGGCCACTCAGGTTGCTGAGATCATCAAGAGATCTTCTGCTCGCGTGGGTGTGCTTAAGGTGAGAGTGCCATTCCCTTTTGCACAGGCCCGCTTTGTTGCTGCTGTTCCTGCTTCCACCAGAAAGTTAGTGGTGTTGACTCCTGAAAACTCGGACTCTTTGAAGGCCGATGTCAACGCTGCCTTGTTCCTTGCTGGAAGATTTGGTTCTTTGACCATCGAAGACTTTTCGTTCCCTGCTGATTTTGTGTGGTCTCCTATCGTTGTGTTCAAGGTCCTCGGCCAGTTTATTGCTTTGGATGAGTCTATCTTGAGACACGTGGCGCAAGTTCCTTCCCAGGTCACTGCAAACACGTCTCCTGAGGGCTCTTACTTGGTCTGGGCCAGAGACAATAGTGACCTTGTTGCCACTGCAGGAAAATTGGCCCTCTCTCTTTCCTTGGACAACTCTAAGGCTGTGAGTATCAGAAGCAAGTACGATACTTCGGTTGCTGGAGGTGTTTACCAGGCTCTGATTGTGTCGTCCGATAAAAAGGGCGCCAAGGGTTCCACCATTGTGGACTCCGCAGATGTGGTTTTGGTTGAGGACGTTTCCATCTTGAACCACTTCGATGTGTTGGCTACTGCCAAGCCCAATGCCACTGTTTTGTTGGTCAACAAGAAGAAAATCAACAACTCCGTGGAAGCCGATTTCGTGGAGAAGTTGCCTGTGGATTTCAAGCGTGCCTTGGCCAAGGGCCAGTTCAAGTTGTCTGTGGTGGACTTTTCCATTGTGGAGGAACTCGACTCGGTCAGTGACTCCACTAAGGGCTTCTCTGCTGACTTCTTGTCGCAGGTTGCATTCTGGAGAGCTTCTTTGCCAGAGTTAGGCTCGTTCATTGTCAACAAGTTGTTGCAAGGAAACGGAAACGACTTTGAGTTGTTGGCTTCTGTTTTGGACAAGTTTGTTGCAACTGTCGACGACAAGAACGGCATCAAGCCGGTGGCTGTTTTCCCCGAATGGGCTGAGTTGGCCAACGACGAGAAGGTTGAGGAGAAAGATGTGGAGAAGAATGAAGAGGAAAAGGAGGAAGAAAAGGTCTTACCTATTTTCCCCAAGGAAACTTCCTTCTTTGCCAACCCTAGAATCGAGCCTCCCTCCACCGAAGATTCGTATCATGCTCCACCAAGCGATTTGGCCACCAAGCTCGCGTTCCCAGAAGCATACGGCTTGAATTCCGAGTTGAGACCCGACTTGCCCGTCAAGAACTTCGTGGTCAAGGTGCAAGAAAACAAGAGATTGACTCCTGCTGAGTACGACAGAAACATCTTCCACATCGAGTTCGATGTCACCGGAACAGGCCTCACCTACGACATCGGTGAAGCTTTGGGTATCCATGGCCGCAACAACTCCGAGGAAGTGGAGAACTTCTTGAAGTTCTATGGAGTTGATGGAGATTCGCTTGTGGAAGTTTCCAACGCCAATGATCCTAGTCTCTTGGAGATCCGCTCGGCCAGGCAAGCGTTGTTGGAAAACGTGGACTTTTTGGGTAAGCCCCCCAAGAGATTCTATGAGTCTTTGGCTCCATATGCCCAGGACGAAAAGGAGAGAGAAGCCTTGGAGAAGTTGGCCTCTCCTGCCGGAGCAGAGGAGTTGAAGAAGAGACAAGAGGTTGACTTTTCGTCGTATGTCGATATCTTGGAGGACTTCAAATCGGCCAGACCCAACTTCGTCGACTTGGTCAAGATCATTGCTCCCTTAAAGAGAAGAGAGTACTCCATTGCCTCTTCCCAGAAGATGCACCCCAACGCAGTGCACTTGTTGATTGTGGTGGTGGACTGGGTGGACTCCAAGGGCAGAACCAGATACGGCCAATGCTCCAAGTACGTTTCGGACTTGAAGATCGGAGACGAGCTCGTGGTCAGTGTCAAGCCTTCGGTAATGAAGTTGCCCAAGCTCCCCATCCAACCAATCGTCATGTCTGGTTTGGGTACCGGATTGGCTCCATTCAAGGCCTTCATTGAGGAGAAGATCTGGCAACAACAACAAGGTCACACTATTGGTGAGATCTACTTGTACATGGGTTCCAGACACAAGAAGGAGGAATACCTTTATGGTGAGTTGTGGGAGGCCTATAAGGCACAGGGTATCTTGACCCATATTGGAGCAGCCTTCTCTCGTGACCAGCCCGAGAAGATCTATATCCAGGACAAGATCCGTAGCTCCATTGACGAGTTGACCGATGCCATTGTTGCCAAGAACGGATCTTTCTACTTGTGTGGCCCCACATGGCCAGTGCCCGACATCACGGCCTGTTTGGAGGACATTGTGCAGAACGCAGCCAGGAAGGAGGGCAAGGAGATCAGTGACGTGGCCAAGGTCGTCGAGGATATGAAGGAAGACGGCAGATACATTTTGGAGGTTTACTAGACCCTCATCACTGTATCTCTATTATTTATCACTGTCAATGTTTAAATGTCACTGTCACTGTATGACTATATCACTGTACAGCGCATACCGTAAGACAGGAATTGACTAAGTTATGTGTAATCTAGAACTGGCACTGTATTGGATCGGTTAGTGATTAGACCGGTAGATTGTGTGGGACTAGTAATTATAATCATAATTGAACTAGTAGTTTCAATTGGACTGGGAGATTGTAATAGAATAGTCAGTATTGACAGTGCGCTGATTGGACCGGTAAATTCATAGTAAATGGTTGTAGTTGGACTGTTAAATCATATGGAACTCGTAGTTGTAAATAGACTGATGGATTGCAACAATAGACTGGTAAGTGTTGAGAGCACACTGTACAGAACTAGTTCGTATTGAATGTACACTATATTCTGGGCTAGTAGTAGTAATCACACTAATAGGTCGTATCGCCCTGTATCATAAACAATTTGAAATAGACTGTTCAATTAATTCAGCTTGGTAAATTTATGGCTTGACTAGCTAATATGACAGTACACTGTGAAGACTAGCTCCCATTTGCAAGGGACCCAAAACCCAAGATCACAGATGTTTTAGATGACATGTCTGTGTAGACCCACTAGATACACTGTACCACAGTTGGATAAACTATCTTGACAAATGGATATACTGGAGAAAATCAAGCCTTCGTCACTGGCTCAGTAGATCACTGGAAATATGGTCAACTAGATTATTGAATGCACCACTTAATTAGACACTAGATAATAGACACCTTCAGTAGATCTAGATAATTAGTATACTTAATACATACACTGGTTGAGTAGATAAGTAGGGAACTGGGGACTCCATACGTTGATTCACTGGTTAATAGATATGAGATGCTATTATGGGAACTGACATTAGACAGTTAAATTATAAACCATGCTGTGGAAGTATTAAACTTTATAGTTGAGTATTGTCATTGAGGTTGTTCTTTGGTGGAGAGCTCTGAAGATTTATGAGAATCCAGGAGAGTTTGGGTGAGAAAAATTGTGGTGCCATGGAGGGGGAATGGCCTTCTTATATATTCGCAGATTATGCATGCGGCTAGAAAGGGGGGTTTCATCTTTTGCAGCCACGCGAATATATAAGAGACCCGTTCGCACTCTCCTAAAAAGCAGCCAATTTTTAGTTTCTCTAAGTACGAGTTTTCTGTGATTCTCTGGAGCTCAGTTAGTTAATATACAAAATGAGTTGAGAATGTGAGCTGTTCTAGAAGCGGGATTCATTTAGGGATTCATGAGCAAATCTTACAGTTTCATAGTTTACCCTTGAATGATGAAAATGGCTTTATGAAGCTAGTCAAAATTTAAGTGGTTATTGTCATGGACAAAGGTCATATGCGAATTACGACATCTTGGATTTGTGGAAGTGCTTGTGATGAAGTTACTACATTTGTTTGGCTCTTATGATTGGTGGGATTTTATTCTTGTCAGAGTTCATATTGGAGGTTTAATAGCCACTGTATTAGAGTTTGCCATGTTGATTGTCAAAATCCTGAGTTTCACTTGCCTTTAAAATGGTGACTATTCATATAATCAGACCCATCAGATTTCCTGTTCCTAGATCAACTTAACCTAGATTTCGATTCAATTGGTTTTTTGGTTTACGCTGAGCAGCTAAAGAAGTGATCTACAATATGATTCATAGTCAGCGTCTTTCTCAAGCAAAATGCACTTGTCATAACTACATTCAAGCAGAGTATACTAGTGACTGAGTCTATGCTAGTTGATATTTTCTAGAGTGTGCCATTTATCAGTTGGGATCCAATTTTTCTAGTTTTTTTCTAGCTTTACAATTCCAAAGTTTCATTTACATTTGGAGATTACTGACTAGCTTTATCGGGGTATCTGGAAGTTACATGGTGTTGAGAGTTGTCCGAGGTCACTACTAATTATTGACTAATTGACTACGGCCCTCAATACATACTTAATGTTAAAATAATACTGACTACAAGAATAGCAAATTCTAAGTTGATTCAATTATCTATATACCAATCAGAAGAAGGCCAAGAGGAGCAAGATGGCTACCGAGACCTGTGGCTTGGAAGCAGCGCCTTGGAATGTAGTCACTTGCCAGGAAGTGGTCAGCGAAGAAAGCGTCAGGAAGGAGAGGGTGGTGGCCAGAGAGGCACTGGTCACCAAAGTGGTATCAATAGTCAGAGAGGTCATAGACAAGGATCTTGTTGTTTCTGGCTTCTCACAGTCAGTACATTCAGTCTCAGTTGTTGAGGTTGAGGTTGTGTTTGGTTTCTCACAATCAGTACATTCAGCTTCTGGTGTTGATGTTGAAGTTGTTGATGTTGAAGTCGAAGTTGAAGTTGTTGATGTTGATGTTGTTTTTGGCTGCTCGCAGTCAGTACATTCAGCCTCAGGTGATTCACTTGTCTTTGGTTTCTCACAGTCAGTGCATTCAGCCTCAGGTGTTTCTGTCGACACACTTTCTGTTGTACATTCAGGACATTCCGGCTCTGTTGTTGTTTCTGGCTTTGTGCATTCAGTGCATTTTTCGGTTTCGGTGGTGTGAGTGGTTTCAGTTTTGGTGGTTGCAGATTGGGTGGTCTCGATTTGGGGTGCGGTGGGAGTTGATGAGGTTTGAACCTCCCTGTGCACCGTGGAAAAGAAGACTGGGGGAAGAGTGCGGATACATTCCTTGTGAGCGGAGAAACAAGCGAAGTCGAACTCCTCGCAGTGGAAAGCGCACTCGGCCGACGATGCAGGAATCTCAGATCCTGTGGAGGGGGAAACCGAGGCTGGAACCGAGGCGGAAACCGAGGCTGAAGGAACTGAAGCCGAGGTTAAAGCCGGAGGGACTGATGAAACAGAAGATGGAACCGATGGAACTGAAGGTGGAACTGATGGAACTGAAGGTGGAACTGAAACAGAAGATGATGAAGCAGAAGATGGAACTGGAACTGGCGATGAAACAATTGTGGAAGACGAAACTTCTGGAACAACTGGATATGAAACAATAGTGGAGGAAGCAACTGGGGAAGAAGCAACTGGAGAAGAAACAATGGTGGAGGAAACATGTGGAACTGTTGAGGTGGTAGTTCCAGATGATGAGGGTTCTGGTGATGGAGCTGGGGATGAAACTGGCAGGCTTGAAGAGGGGACGTCTGGGACCGAAGAGTACTTGGCCTCAAGAGACGAGGGGTACAACAAGCTTGGGGAACTGGAGGCACTGGATGAAGACACAATCACTGGAGTGGAGGTCTCGGGGGTAGAAGAAAAGACAGTCACTGGAGTGGAAGTTTTCACCTCCAAAGATGAACTTGAAGTGGTGGAGCTTGAAGTGGTGGAACTTGAAGTGGTGCTTGAGCTGCTTGTGGTGGAACTGGAACTGGGGGAGGTTGGAGTGGAGGTCACTGGCTTGTGGGTGATAGTGACGGAGTCGGTTCTTCCCTCCAAAGGACAGGTGACGATGATATCGGTGGAGGTCTGGGTCACGGTGATGGTGTAGTTCAAAACAGTGGTCAAGTGGGGAAGCGTGCAGGTGGTGGTGAACACGGTGGTGGGAACAGTGGTGGTGGTGGTGGTGTACCCAGTCAAGGTTTCCACGCTGAGGGAGTCGGTGCATGTGCAGTGACCTGGGTGGTCTCCACTAGACATACTTCCACAGTCACTGCTGGAAGGAACAATTGAGCTCGAGGTCACCACACTGGATTCCGAGCTTAAAGGACTGGAGAATGATGAAGAAGACAGACTGGATGAAGACAAACTGGATGAAGACAAACTGGATGAAGACAAACTGGATGAAGACAAACTGGATGAAGACAAACTGGATGAAGACAAACTGGATGGGATGGATGGTTCATAGGCGCTCAGTTTTGCTTCCAACGAACTACTCCAGATCGTCAGTGGGACAGTGGAGGACTCAGTGGATGAAGCAACGGGACTTGGGCTCGAGGATTCAACTGAAGATTGAGATGAAGATGAATATTCAGAAGATGATGAAGTCACCAAAGAGGAAGACGAAGACACAACAGAAGATTCATGGTACACCGAGGAGCTTGAAGACGAAACCACTGGAGTCTCACTGGAAGACACTGGAGATGGACTCGATGATGGGGCCACTGCACTTGAAGATGGAACCACTGGAGATGGGCTCGAAGTCACTACTGAAGATGGTACCGAAGAGCTCTCAGAAGAGACAACCGAAGAGCTCTCAGAAGATGAAACAACCAGCGAAGATGTCAACGATGAAGACACCAACGAGGATGAAGACACCAACGAGGATGAAGACGAAGTCAAGACCGAAGACGATGGAACCAAGGACGACGAAGAAACCGAAGATGAAATCAAAGCCGACGATGAAGTAACCACAGATGAAGAAGCAACAGAAGATGATGGAACAACCGAGGATGATGGAACCACAGATGAAGTCTCAGATGAGGAAGTCAAAGACGAAGATGGAACCAATGAAGATAATGGGTCCAATGACGAAGTAAAAGACGAAGAAGACTCAAGTGAGGAAGTCTCAGAGGAAGTGACGACTTCAGAAGAAACAACAGTGGATGACGACTCAGGAGTGGATGACGACTCAGGAGTGGATGACGATGGAACTGCTGAAGAAGATGGAACTGCTGAAGATGTAACTTCCGAAAAAGATGTGGTAGTTGATGAGGTCGAGGTGGTGTGCTTGGTAGTCATCCACTCCTGAGGTGGAATAGTGCCAACTCCAAGGGTTGAACTCAAACTGTCACAGTAAGTGACATATATATCTTCAGTTGCGGTATTATACCATTCCGTCTCATATGCGTAAGTTGTTTTATCGTCATAATCCTCATACAGAGACGTCGTGCTATCGATAGGTTCATCTGGAGTGTCAGGAGTTGATAAGGTTGTAGGGGTAGTGATTTCATGAGTACCAGTGGATGTGGTAGTAAGCTTGGTGCAAGTAAGTGTTCCACAGTTGTAGGTAGTGAATGTTGTGTAGTAGTGAGTAGTTTGTGTTTTGGTTCTTGTCACAATTACTTTAGCACTCGAGAGGGCCAAGAGAAAAAGAATGAAAAGCATCGTAGGCTGGTAAGTTGGTGGAGAGAGGAAAGAAGGGCAGGGATCATCTCTACTTTATAATTTTCATCTTTCGACGCAGTGTGCCTGAATATGCAGCTTGAGATGAAACGTTTCATCTAGAAGTTTCATGTTTTCGAAAAAGTGGGCGCCTCTTCCTAAAGCAGACGCTGCGACGATAGAGAGATGCAAAACCGAGTCAGAACGGAACAATATGAAACGAACTAGAGCAGAATACGAGCGTATTGACGCACGATTTTCAGTGGGCCTGCATATAGTGCTCGACCCCGGGATATCCCAGATCCTTCTCCGAGCCGGAATTTTGGCGGTATTTGGCCCGGGAAAGTTCTGACAGTGTGTTTAAGATGTTGATCTTTCATATGAAGTGTAATAGGAATTAATAACACTTCGTTTACAGCCTCCCGGAGTGTTTATGCTGCCAAATGTGTGGGACTTGTTACCATGCACTCGCGTTTCAGAGCTGCACTAGGGTGCATGAGATAGATGAGGTACATGAGATGGATGTGTTCAGAATACGAAAAATTTTTATTAGACATATATTCTGTAGGCAGATGCGATGCCTAAGAATTCATTGAGGCACAATTTGCCACGAAAGAACCCGAAAATAAAGGGACGAACAAATTCCTGAATTTGTTATTCTATGAGATCCCTTACAACAAGTAGGCAAGAGGGAGGGCGATCACCGCAAGGACGGAGGCGCCCATCTTACCAGCACCGTTGAAAATCGAAGAAACAGTTGGACTAGACTCCCCACTAAGGCTTTCCGAGGCAGAAGAAGTGGGTCTACCACCACCGACACCTGGACGTCTGGTTCTAGTACTGCTAACACCTGGGGCACCACTCTCGCCTGGACCGCCTGGACCACCAACACCTGGACCACCTGGAACATTCGTCTCAGTAGAAGAGCCTGGACCGCCTGGACCACCAACACCTGGACCACCTGGAGCAGTGGTTTCAGTAGAAGAACCTGGACCGCCTGGGCCGCCGACACCTGGACCACCTGGAGTAGTAGTTTCAGTAGAAGAACCTGGACCGCCTGGGCCGCCTGGAGCACCGACGCCTGGGCCAGCTTCGCTAGAAGAACCGGAACCTGGGGCACCTGGACCGCCGACACCTGGACGTCTGGTAGTACCAGTAGCAGTCAGACCTTCACCAGAAGTGTCCCTGGTGCCACCAACACCTGGACGTCTGGTAGTTGTGGTTGTAGTAGCACCTTCACCTGGAACCTCGGGGGTAGCACCGGCGCCTGGGGCAGTGGTGGTGGAGGCAACTGGGTACAAGGTGGTGTAGATAATGGTTTGGCCCTCAGAGACATAGCTGGTCGTGCCTTCGGTAGCTGGGACTTCAGTCTCAACACACTTGTGGTCGGAGCAAGAAGTAACAGTAATAATGGTGGTTTCTCTTCTGGTGGTAGTTGTAGCAGATCCGGTAACAACTGGTTGCCATGTGGTGATGACAGATTCCTCGCCACCAACAGTAGTAGTAGTTTCACCTCTGGTGGCTTGGACGGCAGTTCTGGAACACTTGTTGTGGGAACAAGAAGTCACGGTGATCACAGTGGTTTCCTTTTCGGTGAAAGTAGCCTCAACACCGCTAAGTGGGCACCAAGTTGTGTAGACAGTAACCGTACCATCAACAGTGGCAGTGGTTGGGCCTCTGGTGGCTGGCACAGCAGCCTCGGAACACTTGTTGGCGGAGCAAGAAGTGATTGTGATCAAGGTGGTGGTGGCACGGGTGACGGTGACATCGGAACCAGAAGCAGTAACAGAAGCAGATTCAGACTCGTGGCCCGATCCAAGGGTTTGAGTGTTAATGCCGGCAGAGTTGGAACCAGAACCAGAAGAACCAGAAGGAACAGCAGCGGAAGTAGCAGAGGAGTTGGAACCAGAAGCAGAGCTGGAAACCACATCGGGAGCATTGACCTCGACAGTGAATGCAGTCACGGCATCACCGCTCAAAGTCTTGATGTGAGCCACCAAGTCGGCAATCTCATCTCTCTTGTTCATAATCTTGGCATGGAATCTCTTTCTCAAAGCAGAGGTAGAGTTCGAGGTTGGAGACACGCTATCGTGGACATGGAAGAATCCAAAGTTACCGTTGTTGTAAAGATCCCTAGCAGGAACATCAATAGTTCTGCCAGCATTGGCAATGTCGTTCCAGAACTTCTGGCCGTTGGAAACGTAGTAAGCGTCGACGGTGTAGTCGTCAATGGCCGTGAAGTCGAACACAACAGGTTCAGAGCTTGGGATCTCGAAAGAGCAAACCCCGGTGTCCAAGTCCACCACGGAACCTTGCTGACCGTTAATACGGCACGCGACGTCCTGAGCAGAGGCACTTGCAGCCACCAAGGTAGCAGCGGCAATGGATGTAAACTTCATAATCCGAACGAGTGTATTGAGTTTGTTGAAGACAAATTATTTAGGGAAAGGTGCTGGGGGGCTTGGTATTTATATCGGATATTTCGTGTTGCTGCAAATAATTCCCGGGAGGTCTAACGCACTAGCCAAGGAGTTGCATGACGCATGGCCTTTTTTTCGCGTTGTCTGCCGGGTACCATTACAACACCCCATTAGGCAGCCATAGGCGGCCATCTTAGGTAGGACCATGTAGACTATTTTTGGTGTCAGTACGTTAGGTTGCCTTGCTCTTGACACCAACTCTTAGGTTCTTTTAACCTTGCCTAACAATAGATACCCTGGCTATTGTTCTGTATGCGCAGCATGCTAAGTATGGGAACGAATCTCGAGCAGTGCGAAGGAGACGTTTTGTTTTCCTTTAGACACCCTTGTTACTCTGAGCGCGCGTGCAGTGCAGGACGAGCGTTGCATTCCCATATTAGATCTGACCAGGCTTACAGCCCATGCAAACTAGTCGCTTATTCCAGGCCATAGTGCATGCTTCACTGGTAAATGATCACGGATAGAGTCGTGTTTAACCCGGGCCGCATCGGGGGGCCATGAGGGGCCTTTTCTTGGGTTCATATATATATTCTCCTATAGTGAGTACAAGCATGTCCAAGTCTAGGCCGTTGGGATGAATAAGGGTACAGGGTGGGGGAGAGGGAGTGTTCTAGAAGATGGTGGGGCGCAACGGAGTGTTTCAGGATTATTATTATTTTTTTAATTTTCTTTTGGGGAGCTCCGTTGCTGTCATTGCTAATCAGGCCAGCCCCGAGGCCAATCTTTATCACCCTGCATAACCCTTCGCAAATGAGAGCTGCGCTCCGAACCAATGCGCTTCGTTTGCTTCGTTTGTTAGCCCTTGCACTGCATATTCTTTCTCCACTGTGGCCGCGGTCTACCTTCATTCCTCGGGCAGGGCTCATACCATTGGCATATCTGTCTCATTGGGTAAAGCATGGGGTGCATATGAGTATAACTATTCTATGAGTCTAGTATGGCATTACTATTATACAATATGCCTCAATTAGACCATTCGACCTACCCCTATCTAAATTGCTGGCTATTCCCAAAGGATCATTAGAAATGGGCAGATTCGAGTTCGTGCAGTGAGCGATCTCGCGCGCCTACGTCTGCTCAAATTATGCCATCTTACATGCGCATATGCATATCAATACTATTGCTAGACACCCACAAGATATTGCGTACCATTGGAGAGTTGCCGAGGAATAGGGCTATATCAAGATGGATATATGATGCCAAGACTTTTATCTCGAAAACCCCCGGATTTTTTCTTAGCTCTCAAGAGTTTTATGGACCATCTTCACCTGCATATCGTGGTTGTTTAATTCGCGCGGTGCACTCCTGGGCTGGCTGGCTTGGCGCAAATTCCGACCGTTGGACTTCAAGAGTTAATATGGGCTTATGCAGATAAGTCTGGTAAGCTAAAAGGCTAAAACCTTAGTCACCAAAAAAAGTGTGGTATTATAAGTATTGGGTACTTATGATAGAGAGTGGATATCCCTGTTCATTAGTTCCTAGGAATTATTCGTGGGCATACAATTGTTGAGTATGTACTCCTGAGCTAATTCCGAGACCATGCGAATTGGGGGTTGAAACACTATGGTTTCAGGCTCTCACCTCACGTGGCTCGCCACTGCGAATAAGCCTCATGGCCCAACACCATATGCAAGATAGCATGACTTCATTCTCTAATAAGCATTTCTCTTACTTTCTAATACTTTCCATACGTTCCATACCTCCCCTAAATTCCCATACTGTGTACATTCCCACTGTCAAATTTGTTACTACTTTTTTTTACCACTCTTTTTTTGACTACCTCTTTCATTTCTCCTCTTTCATTTTTTTGATGCTGCTTATTCCTGAGCAGCAATGGTATCACCTCTAATTGCCAAGACTCCAAGCTGGGGTCTATTCCAGTGAAGATATATATGTGTGTATATATATAAAACAATTGGATAAGAGTTATGAGACTTTCAATTTAAGGTCAGATTTATGAAGCTGTTATTATTAGAACCATGAGCATTCATTCCACTAATGCCAATGGTTTTTCTAGAAGCCAATATCAGTGAAAGTCTTCAAAGCATGTTCAACCAATTAAAAGAGTCATCTGATCCATCTATCAGTTTCAGAATTTGTTACTCAGAAAGTCAGGATCCAGAATGCTTCAATATAATCCATAACATGAATCTGTTAATCCGGGTTATATTTACTTCCTCATGTACTCCCTTCCCTGGCATTCAATGTGTTCAATGCGTGACATTACTTGGGGCAGGTCACCACGCCGGTATGAATCAAGGCCAGGCTGCTCCAATCCGTACTAGCTTTACGACGGTTGCCAGGAATCGGTTTGGTAGAACCTGTGGCGAAGGGTTGGTTGCATTGGAGACCGTTGGGACATACCCATCCATATCTCCGAGTACTTGCTTATTGCAGCAGCAGATTCTGCAAACCTCAAACAGCATTGCTCTTCTGAGGTGCGTGGTTTCAAGTTTCGCACCTGCAATGCACCGTGGCTGCAAACGCGACTCCCTGCCCGCCCAAGTCCGCCACCCCTCATTCTAGACTAGACTGAAGGTACCCTCCTATTTGAATTGCTGCTTACATTAATTGTTTGTGATTTGTGACTGCATTGATTTCTGCTTATACCCACGCTTTTCCACGATGCAACTTCAAATTTGGTGTTTTGTTCCTGTCCTTTTAGTTAGGCTAGCTTTGTGTTACTTTGGAATGTCTTTGATTGGAATTCCAACTGATCGGGGTTTACTTCCATCTACTGAGTAATTGGAACCAATGTCTAAAACGTTTTCTTTCCCTTATTGACATGTTTTCCTTTCCTGTTTGATTGTTAAGGATTGGTGATTTATGTTATGTTGGACTCAAAATGACGTGATTCTTTGATTACAGGTATTAGCTTGGTATTCAGGTAAAGTGTGGGTTCCATTGATATGTCCAGTGAACATTGGCGATTCTCACTTTAGAACATTTACCCCTCTTGAAGAGTGCGACCGTCCCTGCCCAGTCTAAAGGTCATCGTTAAATGTGGCATGGTGGGAATCTCTCCCTATTAAATTGCAGTCGTCCCGTACTACCAAACTTTTTTTTTGGTTCTCTTCGTGTTGACGGATATTGCTGAAGTCTCACTGATAACTTCGAATACGCAGTCACTCCACTGTCAATGACCGTTGGGTAGTTCCTTGAATCATTTCTCCAATTGACAGGCTTTTCACTTCTCCAAAATTCCCAGATATCCTTTACCAGTTGGTCTCTAGATTAATGTATCCAGATTGCTTCTTTGGTAGGTCTAATTGAGAGTGTGAAAGGGATGTTGCATTTATCTCCAACAACTTGACACTTCTGATATGTCTTTGCTTTTTCCAATCCCCTAATCCGACTTACAAGAAATCTATTTCTATGCCGAACTCTCTGATTGGCACCTAAATTCTGGTGTTTTTTGTCGATGATACATTCTAGAACTACCCAGTCACCCCGATGGATAAATGACTAAGTACTGGGCTTTGATCATATAGCTGTTATTTTTGAAAAAGGCGGCCCAGTTTGAATCTGAGTCTATTCACTAACAGATCCGCTTACTTACACAATAACCTCTAGCCGTAATCTCCATGGCTCAATTCAATATGATGCTCTGTTGGTAGACCGGAAAATTTTAATTTGTATCAAAGGCATTGTGGCCGAGTGGTTAAGGCGACGCACTCGAATGATTTCGAGCTTATGCGTTGGGATTTCCCGCGCAGGTTCGAATCCTGCTGATGTCGATATTTTTTTTCTCAGTGCAAGCCTTTATTTTTGGAAGCACACGACACTTCTATTATTTCAGATAACCTCCCAGGGGACTCTTTGAATGAGAGGTCAAATTTATAAGCCCTGATGATAGCATTCTTCTTATTCCCAAAAGTGTATAAATCTAAAAAGGTCTGTCTAGTCGGTAATTTTGGAGTGTGAATATATGCAGTCCAACCTTCAGTAGCTGACTGTTCGAACACTCATACAAACCAAGTAGATACTTTTAAAATCATATATTTGAATTAGAATAGGCAAAAAGAATCTAGCGGCTTGATCGAAAGGGTAGTATGGGATTTATACGGACACGTGATCTGGCACAACTTCCCATACGTATACCAACGTAAAATGTCAACCCAAATCAACTGGTCAAGCTGTGACCTTGGTCAATACAAGTTTCGGTGAGACAAAAATACTTAGAAAAAAATTCTTAGGGTGAATTTATAGTTGTCTTTGAAGCTTCTTCATTATGTCACATTATCGCATTTCATTGTAATTACTGCGAATCACTGTTGAGTGCACGCCCCACTCACCCAAATCCCACCAATAATTCAAGACTCAAGTTTAAGCATTAAATACGTTAAAAATAATACACAAGGAGATGTTCAACAGAAAAGGAGATGTTCAACAGAAAAGGTCATATTACTATGGGGAGCACCCACCAAGATTATCTTATACTAGAGATATTGACACGTCAAAGGTACACTAGTCTGGAAGAAGATTTAACAATGGATTTGGTAGGGATTCATGACTTGATCATTTCACAAAATCTTACCGGATATGGTTGACTGGTGACGAATGACCGGTCATTGGTTCAGTAGTGGTTATGCCCGGCCAAGAAGTCAGTCAATCAGTCAATCAGTCAGTCAATCAGTCAATCAATCAGTCAATCAATCAGTCAATCAGTCAATCAATCAGTCAATCAGTCAGTCACTCACTCACTCTAGGACTTCAGTACTCTAGAAATAACTAAATCCAAGTAGTGACAATGGTCACCCTCCAAGTCAATCAATTAACCCCATAACATCATAGTCAATACTAACTCCTAATCCTAAAGTGACCATTCAAAGACTGCAGCTTATTAAGAACCCGGGATCTACTCACCCTTCCCTCAGTCGTCTGCACATGAGAAGTCTCGCGCAACAATAACCCACTGACCCACTGACCCACCGGTGATTGTACTAGCCCCATGCAGAGTGAGGTGAGACTTGAGTTTCAGAACCACCCACCACCACTTGAGAACGAGGCACCACCACTTGAGAACCAGACACAAACCATCACCCACAAAAAATCAAACGTCGATAAAAAAAGTCAAATTTATTGGTTCCAGAATAATCTCAAGTGCTTGCGTGATTTTTTTTAGATTCACTAAGTTACATCGTGCATTCACTGACCTTGCTTGTATGTGAAGTTCGTTTAGGTGAGCTACCATTTTTGTTGATAAAAAGGAGGTGACGAGAAACCACTGAGTGGTAAAAAGTGAGGGTCACAAAAAGCGCGGGTAAAGTGAGGGTTCAGTGAGGGTTCAGTGAGGGTAAAGTGAGGTGAGTGAGGTGAGTGAGGGTTCAGTGAAGTGAGGTGAGTGAAGTGAGTGAAGTGAGGGTGAAGTGCGTATCAGACTTCTCCCCTGAACCAAGTCCCAACCAAGTCTTAACTAAGTCTCCTAAAACAGCCTCATTAGGAAACACAGCCTTATTAGGAAACATTGTTTTTAGAGTACAGAGCTCATGAGCAATGGACCTGTCAGCACTGTACCGCCAAGGCATAGTGTGGCCAGAGCATGACAACTAGTCATCTGCCAGCAAGGTTCAAAGAGGTTCGAAGTCTCAGAAGGTTAGTCTAGGAGGTGGTTCCAATAAGACGCTTCATTGGAGGTCATTGGAGGTCATGGGAGGTCATTGAAGATCCAGAAGGTCATTGAAGATCCAGAAGGTCATTGAAGATTCAGGAGGGTGTGTTAAGGTTACGCATGGGGAAATTAGGGGTAATGGATTGGATATGGGTTACCCCGGATTTGATGCTGTGACCTTATCCATAGTGTGATAAGCCCTGATGTGACCTAATCTAGGTGTTTATTCATTGAGATGACCTTTGCTGATGGAAAGTGGTTATGGTGCTCTAGAAGCCTTCCTTGGGCATTGTTAGGGTTTACATGCCCACGTCATTCCAGGCTCTTCTGCCTTCTTCCTGGTTACTTTGGAAGGTGGTGCCTATATACGGCCATTGGTGCCAAAACCACAACTCAAACATTGAATTTCCAATGAACTTTGTCTTGGTGCTTCTTCTTGCTACTGCTTGGGCTCACTCTGCGAGGATCTTCTACGCCAGGATCGATGACTACCTCGTTCCACTCACCAATAGGAAGTACTTCGAGCTCAATTACCTTACTCCCAGCAGACTCGGCCTCTCTATGGTGCCGAGGTTCAAATTGGCCAAAGGTACTGTTACTACTTTGGATGGCCTGAAGCAAGAATTTGGCATTGAAAACGAATTCTTGGGCTTCACGAAAGAACCCAACCACCCAATTAAAGTGGACATTGGCAGTGACTATAAGGTTCTGAATGTTCATGCGTGCTTGTGCCGGTTTTTGGAGTCCCGGGAGTTTTTCTTCTTGACGGAAAACTATACCAGAACAGACGTGGAATGTTCAAAGGTGGACATCTACTTGATGCCTCTTCCTTCACCCTAAAAGGCCCGGGTGTTGAAAAAAAGCAGGATAATTGATTGGTAAATTGGATTAGGACTGGCCTGATTCCGTATTCTGATTCTGAAACTGCATTGCGGGATTTTTGAGCTGGTGCTCTGACTCTGACTGGTACTTTGAATGTAAGCGACTGATGGCAGGATTTTGACTGAACTAGATTCTTCTGCTTTATGTCTGACAACATGGATCATTTCTATTGAAGTTATTGATACAGGCATCTAGCGCCGGTACTTATTCGTGAATTCTGGAATGGAGGAGACTGTGCAGACTCAGAAACCAGAGCTGCTCATATCAATTACTTCTTTCAGACTTCCAGCAGGTTCCCTGATGCCATCGATGAAGTACTGAGGAATCAACCATAACATTGAAACTGAGTGTCTGATGTACCATAAGATTTATATCAATGATCTGCTAAAGACCCTAGCAGTATAAGCAGTGGATATTGATAACTTAAGTACCGGGTCTAATGCCAGGCTCAGTACCGGGTCTAATGCCAGGCTCAGTGCCAACATACCAGACTGCTAGTGCGTTACCAGGTATCGTCAGATCTAGTCCTGTGCCAGTTGTAGTTTGGCTAACTCTACTTCTGCCATAGTCTGTCATAGCCGAGTCCTAGCAATAGTGGGGAATAGTGTAACAGTGAGAGGGTGGGATAGTAAAGTAGAGTCAGACATTTCCATACAAGAAGGGTTAGGTCACATATTCTTACACATGAGCAATATTAAGCCTTGAGCTTTGTTAGATCAATACTTATCTAATAATACATGTGGTCACCAACTATTTCCTATATCTAGAAGGTTTGAAACAGTATATTTACAGTGTAGTATGCCAGTGAAATACCACTACGTCCATCGTCTTTTGACTAATGAAAGAATTCCTCCAAGTACTTTTTTTAGAATTCAGAAACTGTGTAATGGGGAGTTTGGCTGGGGTGGCACATCTGTGAAATAATAACATTGATATCCTAAGGTGCTCATGGAGAACACAAATCTGCAGTAGAATAAAAGGGTAAAAGCCCCCTTGTTTTTGATTTTCAATGTGATTACAACCCATGAAAGTGTGGCCTATCGATCCTTTATTTTTACCTCAGAATTTGAGGCTAGAGGGGCCAGAAAAAATGCCACAGGGAAAACTGAATTGTGGCAGTCAAGAGTTTATAGCGACATTGCTTTTTGATTGTTTGAAATCGGCTCTTCATATCATACCGAAGCCGAATTCAGTAAGCGTTGGATTGTTCACCCACTAATAGGGAACTCTTTCAGCAACCTCCAGTTTTCCAGTGACATGTGATTTAAAAACCTTATGAAGAAAGTATTTGTTGAAAAATCTACAGCTTGGATAGAAAACTGCAGTTTGAATAGAGAATTCTCAAGTTTTCCTGTGACATCCCTTCTTGAACAAGGCAACAACATCCCTTTTTGAACAAGGCAACACCTTCTGACACTAATAAGTCCAGGTGTTTTTCAGAGAGGATCTGGAACAATCTATGCTTACTGATTCGTAGTATGGTATCTTGGAACATACCGAGAATGATCAGGCTGAGGTCTCCTCTGCTGGGCTTGACTAGTTGCAGCAGATTTGAAAAATTGAGTTGAAGCTACCAGGTACTTATTACTCCCACTACGAATAATGAGTAAGCAGTAGTACTACCAATACACCACATTAATACACCACATTAATATACTACTTGGTGACTCGAATATGTAAAGGTTGGCTTCGCTGATTGACTATTTCATGGGAGTTGAATTCTGGTGAAACGCTTGTTTTGGAGCAACAACACTCAAAGAGGGTTATGAGTCGTCTTTCAAGAAAGTCATATTGGGACAACTACTCTTGGGCGTCTCTAGATTTCCATTCAAATTGCCATAGTGTTGGGCTGGTGAACTTGACCAGTCCTATAACTTCAATATAAATCAATGACTATTCAATGAATATTCAATGATAGTCAATGACAACTCAGTGATAACTCAAGGACAAATTAATAACAACTCAGTGATAACTCAAGGACAAATTAATAACAAATCAATGACAAATCAATGACAAATTAATGAAAAATCAATGTTGTTGAAATTAATAGCAAAGTCAATAATAGCTTCAACAAAATCATTGGCATGATCTCCAATGATGATTCCCTGGAGATAGAGGCTTGGATCTATACACACCATAAGCACGGAAGCTGCCATCCAGGATATGATGGTGAATGTGGTGCATCAAAGTGTGACACAAAATGTTGGGCTCATATGACGAAGGAAGAAAGAGAGAATCATCCTTCTACAACAACCCATTTGTGAGAAATAGTAAGAACCATGGGTATGGGTCTGATATATGAATAGTGAGATCGTGGAATATAGAAAGATGAAAGATAAGATAATAAAAAATGTATTGCACCAATTGGTCTATTTGTTGGGGATGTGTTTGAAGTTAGACGTGATTATACTTCACATACTATTTGCATTGATTACAGTAAGATTTGCAAGTATAATTAACCGTCACTTGACCGACAAGGAAAATTTACAGAGGGTTTCAAAGACACAATGCCTTTAAAAAAAATAGAAGATACTCTGGAGACAAGCAACGAGCCTGTGATTTTCTGACTGAAAAGCGCAGCGAGCTCGAGAGTTCTCAATGGAGGTGGATTTTCTCACTGGAGTTCTCACTGAAGAGCTCACCATCGTAGTATGTTCTCTCAGCCAAAGTATACGCCGAGTCCAATTCACTGGAGGGTGACTATAGGGAAAGAGATTTGGCCTTTTCTGTAATGGTATTCATATTAGCACTATAACTGCACATGTGTAGCGTATGATTTGTGGTGTATAGTCAGTGTAATGTAGGTAGTGTAGGTAGTTTGGTGTATGTAGTTTAGTGTAGGTAGTGTAGGTAGTTTGGTGTAGGTAGTGTTAGATACACCATGGTAGTGCTATACTATTGAGGTATTTTGAGCCTACGCCGTCTGATCCTAACAATGCCATTCAAATGCCGTCCATGGAACAGTATCTGCAGAATCAACACGAGCAACAACATCATCACCATTATTCTGCGGAGAGTCTGATGCCACGGTTTTTCTCTAAGTTACATAAGCAGCTTAGATTCCCCTCGTTTAAGAATCATCAACGAAAATGGGGTATTGGATAATCTAAAACTTGAAGATCTCTTTGTGAAGGAAGCGGTCCAGTACTCTAAATACTTAATGCTCCGAAACGGTCAAGTATCTCTTTTGCTGTTTGCGTTAAATGAGATCAGCAAGATTTACTCAGAACAATTGAAAGAGCTGGAATCGTGTAATCCGAGCCAGAGGTTCAAGACCCAGAAATTATGTGTGAAAACTATCACCATATCCAAAACACCAACCGTGACGGAACTAAGTGACTCCATTCAGGCTTGTACGGTTTTGCTCCAGATTTTGAACTCAAGCATTGATGATTGTGAATTGCATCTCGACTCATTTATTGATGCAATTGTTACTTTCCTTGGTACAAGTATGGGTAATTTGCTAAAAGAATCTAATGTATACATATTTTGAATGAATCGGATACCACATAGTAATACACCATCTATCATACAATGTACCATATTCTGTTATTCTGTCATTCTGTCATTCTGTCATTCTGTCATATACTGACCAGAACCAACAGTATACCATAAAATGTACCATGAAGTTGTCGTACCATGTACCAGTTTTTCAAATTCTAGTTACGTCAGATACTCAGTTCACTATGCTCATTCCCCGGGATTCCTCATAGAGAAACCATAGCACCTTATATAGACTAGCCGGCATAAAGGAAGAGGTCTTAATGAAGGCTGAAGGGCTCAATATGGGATCGACCTGTACAGGTTTCAACATCCACAAGTATATCTCCATTATATACACTATACGAGTTATTTATACATGCAATGTTCAATCTTAGTTAAAGCTTTATTAAAAAGTGGTGTAATGGATGAAATTTTTTTATTCAAAAACAGAAAAGGCAACTCCTCCAGGAGGTATAATTCTCCCTACGCTTGGTAATTTTACTCTTAACGATTTGGTAATGAAATCCCTTATCCTATTACAAAAAGTAAGGAAAGAAGAATTGTAGTTCAAATGAAAGATGACACTAAAACTCATATAACATCTGGTTCAGCTTATGTTAGAGATTTTGTTGTTTTCATGTGAAGAACAGTAATGGACACTGCACTAAAAGATATCGAAATTCCAATGGTATTTACTCATGCCCTAGACATATTACTGGACATGGTGTGTGAAGAATAAGATATAGTTGGAGCGTAGAGCCGGGCTCATAACCAGCCAGCCAACGCTCACAACCACATTCAAGGCCCTTGCCACCCACTACCTTATTCCTCTACCTTCACGTTCCCAGAAAAAGACCCCACACCCGTACACCCTTGCATCAATACGCCTCGCAGCCTATGAATAAAGATATATATATATATACGCCTGGACTTCTCCATAACAGTGTGCTTCACCAGGTCACGTGCGCGCATCACCTACTCGTCCAAAGATCTCCACGACTCATCCACCATGCCCAAAGTCCGAACCAGCAAAAAACCTCCTGCAGACTACCACAAGGTCAAGCCCACGCTTGACAAGCTCCAGGCCCGCCTAAAAGAAGCACAGCAAAAATCGCTCACCCTGGAAAACAGGCACTCGTCGCTCTGGCCCATCTACAGGCTCAACCACCAGATCTCCAGGTATGTGTATATGATGTACTATGAGCGGAAGGCCATTTCCAAGGAGCTCTACGAGTACTTGCTACGGCAAAAGACGGTGAACGGGGCCTTGATTGCCAAGTGGAAGAAACAGGGCTACGAGAAGTTGTGCTGTGTGAACTGTATAGTGCAGAACGAGACCAACCATAATAGCACGTGTATATGCCGAGTGCCGAAGAGTGAGCTTAAGAATAGCAATGACGATGGGTGCATCACGTGTGGGTGCAGAGGCTGTTCCAGTAAAGACTAAGGGACCTTAGAGATAACAAATTAATTACATATAATACATAGGCTGGTCCTCTGGACCGCAAGGAAACAATCCTGTGCAGATGCCTTCCGTAGAAATGAAATGGGCGAACCCCTTCTTCCTCAACCTCCAACTCCAACCAAACCTTTTCCAACCTCTCCAACCTCTCCAACTCCACCCCAACTCCAACTTGAACTAAACCTTTCCTAACCTCTTCAACTCAACTAACCCTCAACCTCTCCAACCACAAGGCTACTTCAATCTCAATCTCTCCTTCTTCATCAACCTCCAACGCAACCTCCAACTCAACCTCCAACTCAACCTCCAACTCAACCTTCAACTCAACCTTTAACTCAACCTCATCTCTATCTCACCTCTCCAACTCACCTCTTTCTCTCTTCTCTCTCCTCATGCGCCAGCGCTGTCCTTGTCTTCGTCAGCCTTCTTAAGCTCGCAGAGCAAGTTGGATTTGGACGACTTCATGTTGACTGGATTGGCCGTCACTGCATTGATGTGCTTGACAGGACTGCCTTGCTTGACTATAGGACTATCGAAAGCCCGCATGATCATGTCATCATCATCGTACGAGTTCAACACCGCCCTGCCTGCTGCAAACGGCGAGTAGTTGAACTCCTCAAGGTATGACTGCGAGTGCCATAGTTTGTTGATCATGTTCCCGCTCATAGGCGTTCGTAAGAGCCTCATTGGTGTGCGGCTGGTGGACTTGGGTGTTCGAGCTGTACCTGCAACTCGAGGCGTTCCGTGGTTAAACATGGGTGGCTGCAACTGGGGAAGATGCTGCGTAGGCATTTTACTCACCGATATCGTGGGCAACTGAACCAGCACGTTTGCTCCTGCACTTGACGTCAAGACACTGTTATGAGCAGGTGTAAGAGGCTCGAGCAATGGCCCCGTGTCGAGCGGAGGAATGGGCAGCAATTCAAAGTTCAGACTGCAGCTGAAACTCAGCGTGAAAGAGAGGTTCTTGCCCGCAGTTATTTGCTTGTTTGGACTCTCGGCAACAAATGACACTTGGCACGGTGTGCGAAGAAGCGAAGCGTCCACGTCGGGGGCCGTATCGCTTGTGGTGTCGTTTTCTTTGTTGTCTTCCCAAAGCGACTCTCCCAAGTGGAGCCTATCGGCGAAATCCGTCTTCTTCTTGCTTTCGTCATCCGGTAAAGATGTGGGCGACAGTGGAAGCAGGTTGAGAGATGTGGTCTTGGCCAGAGCCAATTGATCCATGACCTCGTGGTACAGACTCTTCTTGTTGTTCTTGGCCTTGAGAAATATATCTTCACAGCTCAGCTCAATGCACCAGAAATGGCCCTTTCCATCTTTGGACTTGGCGCCTTTGACAAACGCCTTGTTAAGCGAGAGGTTATGACGGATCAGGTTTTGCCAGCCAACATCTTCACGACGGTAATACTTGAATGTTTCAGATATCCACATGTAGATCTGCGAGAGCGTTAATTGCTTATCTGGGTGGGAAAGAATGGACATGCCAATGAGAGTGGCATACGAATAGGGCGGTTTCTCGGAAGAGCTGATGGAGAAGCCGACATCACGGGCCTGGCGGGGTTTTTTTTGTTTCTTCTTCTTGGAGCCCATATCCTTAGTGATTGTTTCATTCTGACCGAATCCAGAAAGCGGATCCGAATTGGGCATCAAGAAGGGCGAGTTTATGGACCCCAGAACATACAGGCCATTAATCAAGTCACGGCCGCCAAACACGGGTTTCGGGAGATGCTGAGGTCTCTGGGGAGACGAGAACGCAGGTGAAAGTAGGAGGTTATGTGAGGACGAAGGTCTAGTGGGCGATTCGAGGTTCAGGTGGTTTCTCTTATATCCCGATTGCGGAGGCGTGGAGATTCTTCCCTGCTGGAGGGGAGTGTCGATAGCAGGAACCGGAAGTCCAGACATGCTAAAAACGGCCTATTTGATTTGGATTTCAATAAAGGAATAACGAATGGCGCCAGTATGAATTTGAAGGGGTGTTCTGAATATGATGATGTGGCTCGTTTCGATTCAGGTCAGCCCGGAAGGGGGTCTTTCTAGCGAGCAAAATTGGGGGGGATGCAGGACAAAGTGAACGGGGGTATAATAGTCACAGCAAGGGAAACAAATTATCAGTAAAAATAGCAAATAAAACCAATCAGGGAATGAAGTCTGCAAGCGTAGGATTCACTGTAAAAAGAGGAGCAATGAGGATAAGGGGGACTTTAAGAAGACGTGAAGGGGAGGGAAACGCGGTACGCCTTCTTTCCTGCACACGACGCCTCGATGTAAATACGCGGATCGTGTCGGTGTGCACACAACATGCGGCTCATTCCCGTTTTTATCTTATATTGCGGTCAGAACAGAATCCCACGGTTTCACTTTAGCCAGACGCGATCAAGCTTAGCAGCCGTGCTAGACCGACTTGCTGCCACAAAATATTGTGGTGGAGTTCACTGGAGTTGACACTTCAGTAGCCTTTCAGGGATGTTATGTTACGTTGCTTTGTTTCATGTTTTGGTTTCCACAACCACCCGATCCAAAGCAAAGAAAATCTTTTCGGCTACCTCAAATGAGTCCACAATGTGCAAAGGAGGCTGTAAATAATCCTATTGTTAGCATTGCTGTGAGTGAAGAATTCAATGCGGAATCAACAGCCGGAAATTGCGGGGCGCTGAAGGTTCAAGTTGATCCCAACGGCGGAGAGCGGAAATAAACCCGGCTCGATTCTGCAGGTTCGAGAAGCAAAACGAAGCCATTAGTCAGAGTCCAGGCCGTGACCCGAAAGGGCAAATGTGGGTGGCGTTTGCCGGTGGGGCAGTGTCTTCAAACTCACGCCGCACATGCATAGAATATGCCTTAATTTTCTGCAGGCGGTGGCACAAATAGGTGCAGGTGCACCTGCACACAGACATTGTTTCAGAAAAACGCGACTTTTTTGCACGTTGCAACCTGATGATCTGAGATCAAGGTGGCTGCGCTCGTCAACGTGACGACCGATCACGTGCTTGATTTGAGAGTGAACCTTTATCGAGTTGAGGATTGATCAGCTAATTGATCAGCCACAAGATATCCGCGTCATAGGCGTTTCGGCTTTGATAATAAGGGTCCAAAAGGGATAACGGTCTGACATAGCAACTGGCAGTGATAATAATTTGTATACTGAAGGTGCAGTTCCAAGAGTCCGCTGTTCAGTGGGACTAATTTAATTACTCGCATCAAACAGAGTCTGTTGTCGTATCTTAGATAGCAGCCAGTCTTTAATGAGAACTTGACAAGGCATACCATGACTTATATATTGCACCGCAGAGACATGCCGCACCATATTAATGCATTGTTAATGCGTTTGTGGTACAGCTGTATCTGAAACATGTTTCATAAAATCCCGCAATTGTGGAATATATAAGAAGCAGGAATCCGCTCATAAAAAATTCCTCTGACTCATTGAACAATGAAGTGATTCATTCCCGGATAAAATTTAAATGCATCATTGATTTAATCACAAGGTCACTGACTTGCCTCTTAAACGCCTAGCATCAATTGGCTGCTATGGGCAACATAGCATACGAAGGTCAGAGTGCGGGCACTTTGTGCAGTACAACATGGATATTGAAGTGAGCACCTCCACCTCACTCACTAGCTAGTTCTTCGCCATATCCCCCCAGCTAATCAAACCAACACAGGGGCCACAAACATACAGATATGGACGAAACCACTCGATCGCTCTTACGGTTTGTGGTGCGCGGGTTCTACTCGCGCCCTTACATTCTCATCCTCGACGCCGTGCTTCTCCACTCGGTATTATCGGAGGACGACCTCATCTACCTTCTCGGAATCAATCGTAAGGAGTTACGGTCGCTATGCAACCGGCTAGTGGATGACCGGCTCATGGCTAGCCACAATCAAAAAGAAGAGAATCCCCAGCAGCGTCTCACCAACAAGACGTACTACTATATTCACATCACAGCAGCGATCGATTCCATCAAGTGGCGCATCCACTCGATCGTGTCGCAAATCAAAGACGAGATGTCATCTTATGGTAACCCTCATGGGTACTTGTGTACGCGGTGTGGCAAGAAGATCAGCCAGTTGGATGCCATCTCGTTGCTAAGCGATGACCGCTCCAGCTTCATCTGCGATACATGCGGCGCCGTGTTGGTGGAGGATGACTCGCTGAAACAGGCCTCCATCAAGCAGGAGACCTTGGAAAAGCTTATGGTGCAGGTGGACCCGATCATTGGGTACTTGAAGAAGATTGATAACTCGGTGGTTGAAGACAATACGTTCGAGATGTCGTTGACCAAGGCCATTCCAGCACAATCGGGCTCCTCGGCTTCTTACACGCTTTCCAACCGGATCTCGGGCAAATCCAAGGCCCAAATGTCCCAGTCGTTACAGAATGCAGCATCCAAGTCGAACGCCACCTTGCACGTGTCGATCACAGCCTCGGACGAAAACTACGAGAGAGAGCAGCAAGAAAAGGAGGAGAGACGCCAAAAGTTGGAACAAAATGCCTTGCCTTCGTGGCACTCTTCTTCCACTATTGGACAAAACAACGACGCACCTAATCCTGAAGCTGATCTCGTGGATGACGAACCAAGCAAAACCGAGGTCAAGACTGAAGAGAAGGATGCTACTTTCGCACAGCCTTTAGCCCTTACAGAGGCAGAACGGAAAGAGAAGGAGCAACAGGACGTGCTTGCAACATACTATGCAGATTTGGCGGAACGGGAGGCCCAGGAAGATGAAGATGACGATGAGGATGATGACGACGATAATTTCGATGATTTCGAGGATGTATAAGCGGTAAAGCAGAGCAGCACAGCAGCACAGCAGCACAGGAGATAGAACAGGAAACTGGCCTTGTTCATTTTTCATCGAGTCAAATCCCTAATCAATTGTACGCTCAGTCAATACTCGGAATCAAGTGTCTTCGAGTCCGCCATACTGTACTGTTGAGTCCAACCGATCTGTTTACTTCATACTACATACATTAACTAATTCATGATAGAGTTCCAATTCTCTATGTTACAAATACAATTTTATCATCAAGGTCGCCTTACCTTCATTATAGGTAACAGTAAATAACTAGAGATTGTAGATAATAGCTACGGATGTAGATAGCGTGGTGTACGGGTGTTGTAGGACATGGCCGCGCGCGGGCCGGTTTCCGTAACTTCGATTCACTTTTTTCACTGTTCTCGTTATCTCCACATGCCAGACAAAAAGGTACGTTATACCAGTGAAGAACTTGGCCCTAAAGGAAGATCAAGTTGGGCAGTTCGCTTAAAGTTGCCTCTTTTGGAAGTGTTTGCGTTTCAGGTCTGCAACAGATCATCAGGTCTAGTTTAAAGATTATGACTCTTATCCGAATTCACCAAATGAAGTTGCATTGAGAAGTTGCATTGATCGTGACAAGTTCTCTTCACCGTTTTCACTGCATAGTCTTTACTGCAACTGTTTTCACTGGAATAGCCTTCACTGCAATAGGTATTGAATCATCCGCATACTAACCCCAGACTGATCCTCTCAAATCCTTCATTGCTGGGGGAACGGCAGGTGCCATAGAAGGCGTGGTCACGTACCCATTTGAATTTGCCAAAACACGGCTCCAACTCAAAACTTCCGGCACGTCTCGAAATCCGCTTGTGCTCATCTTCAATGTGGCTAAAACCCAGGGTGTTTCGGCCTTATATGTAGGCTGTCCAGCCTTTGTGATAGGTAACACGGCCAAAGCCTCGGTGCGGTTCTTTGGCTTCGAATCCTTCAAGAGTCTCTTGGCTGACCGAAATGGGAAGTTGTCTGGACCCCGCGGTGTGTTGGCCGGCTTGGGTGCAGGACTCCTTGAGTCTGTGGTAGCCGTGACACCCTCCGAAGCCATCAAAACTGCTCTCATTGACGATAAACAGAGTGCCAAACCCAAGTACCAAAATGGACTTGCTTCGGGGACCGTAAAGTTGGTCCGGGACTTGGGTGTCCGGGGCTTATATGCCGGCGTGGTGCCTGTGTCTTTAAGACAAGCATCCAATTCGGCAGTCCGGTTGGGAGCTTATAATTCCATCAAGACTTTGGTGCAGCAAGCTACCAACACCAAGCCCACGGAACCGTTGTCGTCAACGGCCACGTTTGCTGTGGGTGCTTTGGCTGGAACAATCACTGTGTACACCACAATGCCAATCGACACGGTTAAGACAAGAATGCAAGCACTTGGTGCAGAGAAAATGTATTCGTCCACAATCAACTGCTTTGTCAAGATATTCAAGGAAGAGGGATTGTTGACCTTCTGGAAGGGAGCCACTCCAAGACTCGGACGGTTGGTTTTGAGTGGAGGAATTGTCTTCACAATCTATGAAAAGATGCTTGTTCTTCTTGGCTAAGCCGAATCAAGCAGAAAAAAATTAGACAGTTTCGGGTAGGTTTCGGGTAATTAGACAGTCTGGGTGCTCATGGCCGAGTATACCTAGTCTTAGACAGGAAAACACCGGTCCATAACAGAATAATCACTGCAAATCAATATTTCATGACTACTTCCGCTCACAGAACTCAAGACTGGGCCTCGTCCATGACCAGGGTTGTGGAGTAGGTGGTCTGCTCAGCCTGCGGGGCCAACATCTGCTTTTCCTCCCGTTTTATATTGTAAAAGTCCACCATAGATTTGATAATAATGAATCCCCCAAACGCAATAAGCCCATATGCCATATAGGGTGCTTCATTCTCCATACTGAGCTCATCCAGGTTCTGGATAAACCCCAGCAGGTAGGTATCCACCTTGTTCCCCGAACTGATTGACAGAGACTTCAGGATATCAAACAGATTTGGATTGTTCGGCTGGTAGCGTGTGGGTATGAGGTCAGGGCGGCCAAAGTTGGCAGGAACAAGACTCCAGCCATACATGATCAAAGTGATGCCAAGGCCAATGCGAGTGCCTTGTTTAGCAGCATGGGAAGTGTGGAGCAAGTAGCAAAGGATGAACCCCACTAATTGGAAAGCAACAGTCACCAAAATGTTCCAGATGAAGTTGGCCAAGTTGCCCACGGGTAAGCCCTTGACAAACACCTCATCCTCGTACATCGGACTGATCATGGTGGCCTCCCAGTATTCCGGGGACGAGTCAGTGGCGGCCTCCTCATAAGTGGGAGGAAACTGTTCGTCGCTGGCTCGAGTGGCTTCAGTATCTGGTTTGGCCGTGAGGTTCCTAAACACACCATCGGTTCCTTGGCCCACAAGACGGCCGGTGGGAAGGGCCTGGCGCCGGGCTGGATCTAGACCGTTATGGAGAAGCTCGTATGTTTGTTTGAAAGGGATAAGGTGGTTGACAGCATTAAGCATGCGTTGTTTTGTGGAGATTCTTGTGGGGGCCGAGGTGTCCTGGCCTTCCAAATCCGGCGAATGAGCACCCTCCAAACCAGCGGAAAGGAGAGTCGATGACGTGCCCTCGTTGAATGTCTCTTGGTGGCTGGCGGCCGTTTCGTTTTCGTGAAGGGTTTCGTGAAGGTTTTGGGCACTATCAAGATTTTGGGTATGAAGGCTTTGGCTGTGATTGTGGCTCCTCGGGTGAGGACTTACCCGGCCATCCGGGATTTGCTCGGACGACAGGAGAAACTCCTCAGAGTTATTAAAAGACTCCGACTCTGCATCCAGCAACCTGGGGTCTGTTTCCACCCTGGCATATCTTCCACGAGAACTCATTGGTGGTTAAAGAGAAGAAGGAGGCGTGGCTGGGTGCGACTCTGGTTTGGAAGGTGCGGTAGGTAGACCGGGGGCTTGTGTGCAGGCACTGGTCTTTTAGAAAACGCGGTCTTAAGTGGCTGCGAATCCGCACTCTACGGATGGTGAGAGGGTACTAGTTTTTCTTAGTGGGAGAGGAATAAGTGCAGCAGGAACATGTTATATGAAGGAGGTATTAGGATGTGCATGAAAGTGGTGTTATATAAAGGAGCGTATGGCTATATGTAGGTGTAACAAACTATGTGGAGCCACGAAACATACATGAACCTTCTGAAACCCTCACCTGCTCCATGGTATGTTCTTTGATACATTCATGCGTTATTGATACTATGTCCTTTGATACATTCACGCGTTATTGATATTTTGTTCTTTAATACATTCATGCGTTATTGATATTTTGTTCTTTAATACATTCATGCGTTATTGATACTTCTTTGATACATTCATGCGTTATTGATACTTCTTTGATACATTCATGCGTTATTGATATTTTGTTCTTTAATACATTCACGCGTTATTGATACTATGTTCGTTGACCATTCCCTGAAGGCAGGAACCAGAGAGGCTTATATAGCTTTCAAGAGAAAACGTATTATCGAAAAACTCTCCACCAGAACAATAGTGTTAAGTGTTCTGATTCGAAAGGCCATCATAGTACTTTGTATGATGAGGGCCGTGACACGGAGGTTTTCGTAGTTATTGTTAAGATCGGGAGGCGCAGGCTTCTTTATAAGCAAAGTCTTGTATATAGTGGGTCTAGCAAACACTCCTTGTATACATGCTATAGCATAGGAGAGTGTTGATGTGAATACTAGATATTGACAACTATAAAAAACACTGTTTTGAGCTACGAAATGGTATGTACATATTTAGTATTATTGGGGCCGAATTATGGTCAAAACAGGATCTGGGTTTTGGTATCCAGCAACTGCTTTTGACGCAGTAGATACTAGTCAATTGTATATAAACTATGTAGTATTCTAGACACAGTATACACTACTATACCTCATTTGAAACTAGACCAGTATACACTACTATACCTCATTTCAAACTAGAACAGTATACACTACTATACCTCATTTCAAACTAGAACAGTATACACTACTATACCAAAATTTATAGGCTATGGCCAGGACAATACCCATAGAGGTGTTACGAGGCCTACGCCGTCTGATCTAACAATGGCCTTTCCATAAAGCTATCTCCTAAGTCACCATTTCCCGAGAAAGCAAGATGAATGTGATCAAGTCCAGGCACCAGGATGAGTGGACAATTCTCCTGAGAATCCCAGCTCTGATCGACAAGTCGTTGTACATCAATCAAAACAAAGAAACCATCCTAAGGCCATTCAAACTCGAGGAGCTTCCAAGAGGTAAAGACAGAAGAAGCGGGTTTGATCACCCAGGCCAGTCAAGACCATAGGAAGGTTATCCTCAAGGCCAGCAACATGCCCACCCACCACTGAAACAAAACCACTGTAATCACTGAACAGATGGAATTAGGACAAATGAGATGCCGGGAACCTTGTAAGATGACTAACAAGAATAAATAGACTTGAATTGAACAAGGCTGGACCAGACCCATAGTAGTATATTTGATCATCCAAATGAACCACATAAAGGAGAGTAATAAACATGTATCCCACTATAGCAAGAAGTAAGTAATGTTCAATGAAAACTCATTGGACATTAGATGATTCCTAATTTGATAACATCCACTCGTGCCGTATCTCTCATTGTACCTAGCAACGAGGGTTGACTTAATAATGCCGCATTCAACTTAAGTAGCCCGATTTTCTCTCTGGAGAATCATCAATGAACAAAGATAACTTAGTGCCATCAAAGAACAAAGATAACTTGGTACCACCTGAAAGTTACAAAGAATCTAACAAGTAGGTGGTACTAAGTCGGAGTTGTACCACGAATTCAGAATGATAGATCTGGAAGATGACACTAGAAGTATTGCTTAAGTGAACTTTTTCGTGTTAACTGTCACCAAATTCTAGAGTTGTCTGCTGTCACCAGATTCTAGAGTTGTCTGCTGTCACCAGATTCTAGAGTTGTCTGCTGTCACCAGATTCTAGAGTTGTCTAGTGTCACCAAATTCTAGAGTTGTCTAGTGTCACCATTGTTTAGGGTTTTCTAGTGTGTTTAGAGAGTCGCTGTATGTTTCGACAACTTGGTGTATTCCTGCACTCATTACAGCGTACCAGACCGTAATCTAGACTCAACCATCTTCTGTACTACCTAACCAATCGTTAGTCTCTCTAATGGAACTCCAATACTGTTTTGTCTAGCCAAACTTTTGCAAGGTGTCCTAGAAGACTGCAGTGATCCAGAGATATGAGATCCAATGTAGTGGTATTTTCCGTTTGTCTAAAACTTCAAAGTAGACACTCTAAATCTTCACAAATCAATGTTTAAATGCACCAAGATCTTATTATCAGAGAGTGTGATGGAGGCTCTTGCTCTCGAACACTGACTCTTGTGCATTTCGTATTGTTGACGTAAACTCAACTCTGAACCTCTGCTCAAAAGCCAGCCTTCAAATGGCAATAATTTTCTGATCTAATCGAAAGACGTGTCCTTGTTATTGTATTCATTTGTTCATTTTTTAATACCTCCTATACTTTGTTTGGAATCCACAATGTCCATTCCACAAACCCAAAAGGCTGCTTATATTCCACAAACCCAAAAGGCTGTTTATGTTGAGGAGAAGTTTGAGCTGGCTGATGGTATGCAGTACGGAGACGTTGATGCCTCAAACCCTCAGCCCAACTGATGTGATGATCAAGAACAAATACTTGTGTCAACTTCATTGTCACCTACTTCCACCAGGGCACATACCCAGGTCTCGTGTATGCAGTGTTCCCTTATATCTTTGGTGGTGAGGCTGGAAGTGGTTGCTGCAGTTAAGCAGGCGTGGTTGCTGCAGAGAAGGTCAACAAGTACAAGGTTGGTGATGCTGTTGCTTACCTTGGCAAGCACAGGCATGCTCATTATGTCAAGTTGACGACAACTACCTGCAGAAGCGCAAGTTGGAGTCCGCATCCGATAGAGCTGATCACAAAATCTACTCTTTCTTTCTGTCTCTGAACAGTCCCCATAAGTTCATTGTATCAGGTACAGCATTGAGAAAGTGTTAGTCAGGAAGTGTTAGTCAGGAAGTGTTAGTCAGAAAGTGTGAGTCAGAAATTGTTAGTCTGAAAGTGTGAGTAAGAAAGTGTGAGTAAGAAAGTGTGAGTAAGAAAGTGTGAGTAAGAAAAAGTGAGTAAGAAAAAGTGAGTGAGAAAGTGTGAGTGAGAAAGTGTGAGTGAGAAAGTGTGAGTAAAAATGTAGGAGTATCACAGTTCTTCTCACATGTTTAGATGAACAGTAACCATTTGCAGCTCTGCTCAATAAACAAAAAACAATGCTTATCACGCGACAAATCCCATTATTAATACCAATACTGAGTAAAGCTATGACCTTAGCTAACCATACTTACCATACTTAATTGTACTTAATTGTACTTGAGTGGACCAGGGCTCCTAACCCGTGGAGAAAAGTCCAAGTCCTTAGTAAACTTCAGTACCTCTACACTAATTAATATTGGATTTACACTAATTAATATTGGATTTACACTAATTAATATTGGATTTACACTAATTAATATTGGATCTACACTAATTAATATTGGATCTACACTAATTAATATTGTGTGTTTGACGTAGGGAGACTTCTTGGATGTCCTCCCTCAGCTGATACCTTTTTTGGGTGGTATAAAATAGCGGGAGCTTATCCTTTTATATTGGGGTGGGCCTTAACGAGACAGTCACGTGGGTGGCTGCGGTGCTAGAGAGACACCAAGTGTTATTTTCCCAACACTCCCTCTGAAGGTTTGACTCCAATATCTGTAACCTTTGTAACTCAGTAGGGAGTTCTCACCAGAAGTTTTATAAATGCGTCCATAGTTAATTTCAGAAATCAACGAATACATATTCACGGTTTGTTGTGTGACGGATTCAGCTCTGACCATGATCCTCCGAACTTGACAGCCATGAAGGAACTACATTACTCACTAACACCTTAATATTTAAGATTAACCTTACTATAATATCGACCTTAATATTTAAGATTAACCTTAATATAATATCGACCTTAATATTTAAAATTGACCTTAATATAATACGGACCTTAATATTTAAGATTGACTTTAATATTTAAGATTGACCTTAATATTTGAACTCATGTTATTGACGTTTCAGATGTGTAGTATCTCTTTCCTGTACATAGTGCACCTTTTTAGTGCACCTTTTTAGTGCACATGCTCAGTGCACGTGTGCCTCGTGGGTAATAAACCAGGACCCCGTTTCGCACCCACATGGCCCACGCGTGCGCACTTAATTATCTCATGCCTAATTATACCTCCATGCATAATTATATATAAGCAATGCTACCATCGCTGGATCTGGGTTTTCCCACTGCACCAGTGAACCAGTCACCAATACTCTTCTCTTGTTTTGGGTGACTTTCTTTTGATATTGTGTCACTGTCTGCCAACTATTTTGCAGTCACTTCATTATCTGTCAAATCTGTCAAATCTGTCAAATCTGTCAAAGCTGTCATATCTGCACTCACCTCACTGACCACTTCCACACATTGACTTAATTACGCACTCTTTTTACCCACTGCAATTCTTATCCACTTGACGTCCAGTTACATCTCGCTGATTAACGCTTACTATGAAGCTCCTTGCGTTGCTACCCGTGGCTTCGGCCTTGAATATACTATTGTCCTCCACAGATTCCTGGGTGGCCAGTAATGTGCGCTATTTATACCCGGCACTCACCGCAGCTGGCCATGATGTGGTGTATGTTGGCCCACTCAATTACCTAGATCCCGAGGCGTTTGAACAAAACTATGAAAATTACGAGACTGACGTTGGCGTACACCGCAAAAGACTGGAGTCTCCCACACCGGACTCTCGTTCGTCTGGTGACTTCAATCATTTATCTGAACCAAACCAGGAGTACTATAAAAATATCCGTAAGCGGAACGTGGTGCCCCGGGGAGCCAAGAATACCATGTCCAAAAAAGATCTCCAGGAGTTCGATCACTTATACAAATCCCAGAGAGATACGCTTATCAATAACCATTCTTATGGGCAGGACCCTTTGAATGAGTACTTCTGGTACGTGGACGCCAACCCCCTTGTCGCCTTGGCTGTGGCCTTCGACTACATTTTGCCCACACACCATGAGGACTTCTTCCCCGATTTGGTGCTTATTGGCCCCAACGAGGGCTTGCACCTTACGCCAGATGACTTGCTGCACTCGTCCGGGTTCAAGACCGAGGACTTGATGGCTCTGAGCGACTGTGTGCATGCCATGCGTCTTTTGGCCCAGTTCCACGATGTCCCGGTGGTTTCTGTTTCCTTGGAAGACCGTCAGCACGTGTACTTTGAGGACGAGGAGATGTTTAATGTGGAGGAGACGTACGAACGGTCGTTCAAGCGCAACACCATCTCCAAAAATATAGAGTTCGTCAATAACCGTGTGTTGGTATTGGTGGAATCGGTCACGTCGCAATTGACCCCCAACTTGGCGTTGAACGTCAACTTCCCCTCCATCAACCACCCTCTGTCCAATTGCTTTACCAATGGGGCTCTGGGGCCACAGTATGTGCAGGTGGTCAAGCATAAGGAAACAGAAGCCACTCTTTTGGGCAAAGTGTTCTCCGTGCCTCAATTCACCATTCTCCAGGATGCCGTCAACTTCATTGGTTCCAAACACTGGAAAACCTCCGATGCCTTGGCCCGTGCACGCGAGATCCTGGAGGTCGAGGTGTTGCGGCTCCTGCCGTTGTTTGAGGAATCATTGGCCGACTCCAAGTATCCCGGCGAGCATGGAGAGGATATCCGCAATGTTCCCGAAGCCCGGGCCTTGGAACGCTGTGAAATAGCTGTTTCCGTATGTGATATCACCCAGGGCAACAACTTGGCCAAGCCCGCATTATACCCCACCACCTAACTAACGGAACGTACAATACTAATTATGACCAAGACCAATATTTATGAATACATCTAATACACAAACTAATAAGCCAATAGTGCAGTTTCTATCACTTCGTAAATCTACCATAGCCATACCCCATCATACTGCTTAGAAAGGACTAGCTCACACTATACTCTACCAGGATATTCTAGAAGATATACACTACCTAGACTAGCATTTGTAGTAGTTTCTGCTAGTAGTACTATACAACTGACACAGGTTCGATTACAAGAATTATCTGATTCCACTATACTATACTGTACAGGCAGACACACTATATACCCACGAAAGGAGTTACTCTTTAGTCGGTGGTAGCCACAAAACACTTGGCTTTCTGTATATAATACTCGAGTGTGTAGTCCCCACTATTTACTCTATAGTTTTTGTCTACTCTCTCAATCGACATACAACCCTAGTATGTAGTATCCACTATCTAGTCTGTAGTATCGACTCTTTGGTTTTAGGTCACTATAAACATGTTCTCTAATTTCTATTTTCTACACGATGATCTCATCACCAGAAGATAATCTACATTTCATAATACTCGAGTATCTTATCACCTCATAATATCCTACTCCTAGTGCGTCCATATAGAGTCAAGTTAGACTACTAGGTCAATCAATTGAGTATAGAATGGATTGTACGGTTTCTCACTGCTCAAGCTCTGGTAAAACTGGCAGACACCTAACTAGACTTTCCATGACGCTAGAAATACACTACCTTAATACACTACCAGTACCATACAGTAAACTAACGGTTGAGTCCATAGTAAAGCCACCTAAACCAGCCTAAAGTATCACTTTGGCACTATTACTATAGTAAGTTCTTTAGTACATTTATGCCTGGTGTATACTATACTCGTTGGTGATTCCTCAAAGAGAGGAAACTCAACTATAATACTAATTTAGAGGGAACGTGGAAAACCTCCACGGGAACTATGAGCGGATTATCATCATAGTACTCGTACTATTAGGGCCGTGATGAGGTGTTTTTTTTTTTTGGAATTGGACGTCGTAGGCTTAATAATACCTCTATATGTAGTGTCCTACCTATAATGGGTCTAACAGTTTCAGGGCCGTTTCATAATAGCCATTATAGGCATGATAGTCAACAGAGCCAAAATAATGTTTAAGTGATATAAGAATGTATTCATCTATACACCCATAATCAACGCCGAACTCACCAAGATAGCAAAGTGAATAGCACACTCTATGTTTTCTAGAGAGGGCGCCTCCGGTTCTGGGATGATCAATTCTTTCGTTTTCAACAGTATAGAGTAGTGATAGAGTACAGAGTAATATGGACGTTTTTCGGAATACCATGGACTATCTAGAGTAACATACCGCAAGTAGTAGAGCAATAAATGGAGTATACACTGGAGTACAGTGTATAATATAGAGTATAGTATAGAGTATAGTATAGAGTATAGTGTAGTGCAGAGTGTAGTGTAGAGTATAGTGTAGTGTAGAGTATAGTGTAGTGTATAGTGTATAGATTATAATATAGAGTATGGTATAGAGTATAGTATAGAGTATAGTATAGAGTATAGTGTAGTGTATAGTGTAGTGTAGTGTATAGTGTAGTGTATAGTGTAGTGTAGAGTATAGTGTAGTGTATAGTGTATATTACAGAGTATAGAGTATAGTGTAGTATAGAGTATAGTGTAGTGTATAGTGTAGTGTAGAGTATAGTTAGAGTGGGTAGACGATAGTAGAGAGTATAGAGTATACGGGGTGACTGAGAGTATGGCTATAAAAAATTAGCGTTGAAGTGGTCGGTATGAGCTCGAGTAGCCACTAGTAGCACTGATAGCCCCAGAACTAGTTACTCAGTAGTCCATAACAGGAAACTATGACGTGCGGTAAAGTGATTGATGGTGAATTGATTGATGGTGAATTGATTGAAGGTGAATTGATTGAAGGTGAATTGATTGATCGTAAATTGATTGATCGTAAATTGATTGATCGTAAATCGATTAATGGTGGCGAGGCAAGTCAGTAGAGTCTAATATGGTGATAATGATTGGTAGTTCTAGTGTAGTGTCTCTAGGTACTGGCAAATGGGTGCAATGTTGCAGAGTCACGTGACTGATAACAATCCGTCCTGCCTTTTTTGGCGACGCACCTGCACGCCAAATCACCACAGTCCCCAACTCGTCCCACCAGAACCACGACTAGCCACCCCAAGGCCGGTCTCCTGTCTGCCATCCATACCCTAGTCCAGACCAAAAAGGGTCTATACCGCTGCATATAAGCTACATTATTTGGCACACTTACCACATCAGCATTTACCATTCATATACCACAGTGTGAGTCACTTCTAGCAACTCCACCTCCTCATACCGCACTGTCTATAGACCACCATATAGCGGCTTCATATAACGACTTCATATAGCGGCTATAGACTGCCCTATAACGATTCCATTTATTAACTGCCATATCGAGTACGACCCTCTGTCTATCCACTCATTTATCCCCTTCGTCCCACCACCACTACTACTAATACCACTGCAATGCTGGAACCGAGAAAACTAGGCACACTCTCGTGTATCTCGCTTATCACCAATAAGATGATTGGAACAGGGCTCTTCAGTACACCGGCCATTATCTTCAAGTATTGCAGCGGCCATGTGCCGTTGTTCTTGGCATTGTGGCTTCTAGGAGCAGTGATCATTCTCTCCGGCCTCCTCATATACTTGGAGTATGCTCTCAACCTACCGTTCAAAAATGGCGGCGAGAAGAACTACTTGCTCCGCGTGTTTCGCCGGCCCCGAGGGCTTATGGGCTGCATATACCTGTTTCAGATGGTGTTTTTGGGCTTCAGCTCGGGCAACTCCTTTGCGTTTGGCAAGTACATCTGGTTTGCCGTGGCTGGCTCGGCTGCCGAGGAAGATACCTGGCCGCTGAAGGCCATCGGCGTGGCGTGTATCACGTTCTGCATCTGGCTCCATATCAAGTACCCGAATAAGGGCACTTCGTTGTTTAATTTCTTGGGCATGTTCAAGATCGTCATCTTGTTTATGATCGTGGCCATCGGATTCTTGGTGGGAATCGGTGTGGTCACTGTACCCGATCCTAATTTGATGGACTCTTTAGAAATCACGGGCATTTCCGGAAATTTTGAGAGTGTGGCTGATGCTCCTGTCATAGACCCCTACTCGGTGTCGGTGGCACTTCTCCAGGTGATCTACTCGTTTAAAGGATGGGAGAACGCCAACTACGTGCTTTCGGAACTTAAAGACCCATATACTGCACTCACCATCACGGCCCCACTATCGGTGCTTTTGGTGACCGTGCTCTACTTCTTGGTGGTGGTCAGTTACTTGGTGGTGATCCCCCAGAAGGAGTTTCTTTCCAGTGGGGTATTGGTGGCCGGAATTTTCTTCAACAAGGTGTTTGGAGAATCACTTACTGCCCGTGTGTTGCCGGTGTTCATCTCGTTACTGACCCTAGGAAACGTGATGGTGGTGTCGTACGCCCATTCCAGAGTCAACCAGGAATTGGCCAATGAAAACTACTTGCCGTTTTCCAAGTATTTCCGCAACTTGAACCACTCGCTTCTTCTCCATTGGGCCATCTCCGTGATTGTCCTTGTGGGGCCTCCAAGCACCGAGATCTACGAGTTCGTGGTGAACCTCTACATTTATCCAGGCACCTGGATCAACTTGATGTTGACAGGAGGACTCATCTACTTGAAGTTGAGTTCCACAGAGGACTGGCCCAATTATAAGAGTGTGGAATCTCCCTCCACCCCAACCATACCACCCCCAATCACCTCCACTCCTTCTGTTTCATCCACTCCCTCCGCTCCTTTTCAAAATTCATCAGCTCCCTTCCAAAACTCTTCTGCTTCTGCTCCATCTCAGAATTCAACAGAAACTTCTCGATTACTCTTACCCAAAAATGGCACAGATTCGCCCTTATCTGAAGACGAGTCCGACAGCTACATTGAATTCGACCTGCTTCTCTCGCAGACGTCAGGCAGCAGGTGGCAGAAAAGCTTCTCTGCGCCATGGATCTGTATCTTTATTTTCCTTGCCGCCAATCTCTTCTTGGCAGTGTTTCCATTTATTCCCCCTCCAAGCTCATATACACAGGGCTCCATTCCATACTGGTGCTTTCCAGTGGTGGGCACAGGCTGCTTGCTAGCAGGAGCGATCTTTTTCTACACAAGAAGGTACTATAGCAAGAGGAGGGGATTAGAACAACCATTCTACGGCGAAGTTTTTTTGAGCTAAAAATGACTCCAGTTCAAAAAAAACTACTTCGCTTGGCAGAGGCTGAAACTTTAGAGACAGCCTCATTATTATAGTATGATGGTTACTATGGCTAATATTTATTCCAATTGATTAAAAAAAGAATCATGACAAACAAGAATCATAAATATAATACTCGGTTGGTATAATGAATAATCAAATCCAATCATTAATTATTATAGACTTATAAATTGTATATGGGTCTGGGGCGGAACTCATGCCTCGGTATGTGGAGGGGCAGCGTTCTTGTATGCAGGAAAACGAGCATTCCATTTTCCAGACTCTATTCGTTCTCCACACTCCAACCCACCTCCATACTATCACCACTAAATCACCCATATTTATATTTACACTTACACTAATATCTAACTATACATATTTACACTTAAATTCAATAGATATGGAGTCTTTGGGAAGTTCGGGCACCGAGTCGCTCTTGTACAGCGACTACAAGTTGGCCCTCAAGCATTTCATCAATAAAGACTTCGAGAAGTCGTTTGTCATCACCAGCAAAGTGTACAATGCTGCTGTGCGGAGTTTTGAAAAAGGCCAGATCCGTGAGAAGACATTCGTCAAGATCGTCAGCTTGTACCTCACGGAAATCGGCATTCTCTTGCCGGCACATAGCACCGTTTTGGCCCATGACAGAGCCAGGATAGTGCAGGACCTCCAGAACGACGTGTTGCTCCGGAAATTGCATGCTTTTTACGGCAACACTGCCAGCATCCCCCGGGAACTTCTTTACCAGATCTTCTTGGTATATTATACGTGTCTGGGCTTGATTGGGGAGTCCATAGTGGATAAATTCAAGCTCACGTACCATAACCTCGAGACGGAGATCAGAGACTTTGGAAAAGAAGACGATGTGTATTTCCAACGTTGGATTGAGTTGTTCATCTTCAATGTTCTTCCTGATTCGGCCAATTTCGACATGGCCCATGCTGTACTTGACAATGTGTTCCCCAATAACACCAGTGCCAAGAGCAAGCTCCAACAAATTGAGAGCCGTAAGGCCGATGAGGCAAAATTGGCACAGGAGAGTAAAAATAAGGCCAAAAAGGCCGAGGCTGACCGACTTGCTCAGCAAAAGGCAAAGGAACTCCAACAGGCACAGGAAAAAGACCTAAAGTACATGTCGATGAAACAAATCCGAAACAAGCACGAAAGTGAAACCATCGGAAGGGAAAAACATGAGGCCAAGGAGGATAAAGTGGCCGTTTTGCTTCAGAAAGTGCATTATTATTATGAGCTCATCAAACGCACTATTGGAACCAACTCACCCATGATTCTTTTGGTGCTTGTGAGTGTTTTGGTGGCCACCAAGTTTCTAAGGGCCCGAAACTATAATTTGCGGGAGAAATTCAAGGAGACTATGGCCATGGCCTTCAAGGTCACTTACTTGTGATCACATGAGACGTGATACCAAGGATCAGGTCTTAGGACGTTAGAAATGTCAAGGTAAAGAGTGACCGAAATATAAGATGAATAGACTGCATCAATGGAGAAATGACTGCATCAAAAATTGAACTGCAACAGTTGAACTGGGTCAAAGAAAGAACGGTAGGTCCACGGTGTTGTGTGCAGTGCCAGCACTTGCCAGGTCGGGGACCTTTTGAAACGACCTATATGAAAGCGGCGCCGACGGCTCGACCAGCTTGCTTTTCTCCTTCTTCTCAAGGTACTCCTTGACATTGGTATATGCAGACTCATGGAAGAGATCACTGAGGTCTGCTGTGGTGGGTATGGCTCCATCGTCTAAATCAGTCTTTTCTAACATGTTGAAGGTAATCAAAGTGCCAGGGTAGTTGGTGGAAATGATGTTCTTGCAAAGCAATTGGATGGAGAGAACACCGGCGAAATCCTCCATGATCTTACACTTGGACAGAAGCTTGACTGCCCGAAATATCCGGATAAACGGTGAAAAAGCCAAAACACAAAGCACAGTATCTTTGACAGGCACGTTTTCACCCGCAGCCGCTTCATACACCTCCAACTTCTGTAACATGGTGCGAGCACGTGGGTACTCCAACTTCAGGTAACCAATGGCACCTTTAGACACGAAATCTACGGCATTTTCGCCGTCATTTTCTTTCCGGCAATTGCTGATGACCAAGTAGAGGTCGTGGGTATCGAGATTGTGCAAGTCCTGGAGCAAATTGACCAAGATATCACTCTGCAAAATGACCTCATAGTGTAAGGACGAGTGGTCTAGAACTAGACCCCGGTCTTCCTCTGCAGTCTCGGCCCCAAACGGGTACTCGAGCTCAAGATAAAAGGTAGAAAACTCAATCATCTCATTCATGAGTCTGTCTTCGAACTCCACTATTACTGGAGTACCTGGGCCCTCGTATCTCAAGTAGCACGTGACATGGTCGCCCGAATTGGAACCTTTCCCTCTTACGGACACAGCAGAAGCAGCGGCAGCAAAAGAATCGCACATGAGTTGGGCATCAATGCCGATTTCCGTTCTTTGAGGAAAATCGGACTCATTCCCATTTCCACTCAGATCCGTGCCCATATCTGCTCCAACATCAGCACTAACATCACCACTTGCGCCGTTTTGGTAGCGGAAAGAAGAAAACATGGCCAGATCGAGCGTCACATGACAGTTAAGAATATGGTTATATTCGGAGTAAAACGTTATGCCGCTCAGCGATAAGATCATGAGCGCATGACGGTCCACGGAAGTAATGGAGGCTAGAACCTCGGCCAAATGCGCTACGTGGATGGTTGAAGCGGCAAACAGAACCTGGGGCGTGACATTGTGCAGGAAAAGCAGACTCTGGTGTCCATTCTGGTCTTGAGATGACGAGTGTGGAGATGAAGGGACGAAGAGAGGCATCACTGTGGATTATAGATTGAGACGCGAGACGTGATGGGCGTGTATGCAGGACAGGGTTATTTTCCATATTTCAATCTTTTTTCCAGGAAGACTTTTTGGGTATATTTTTTTTATTATTTAAGAGTGTTAGTTTTTCTCTTTTTTGTTATGTTTATTTTCTTTCATGTAAATATGATCCAGGAAAAATTTGGGTTTCAATGAAGACATCAAGGCCTGGGGGTACAAGAAGTAATTCCCTGTGAGCACTCTATACATCCAAAATGTGGCCTCCAAAAACTGGGCTTGACAAAGACCAGGTTCGTGTGACCTTCTGGGAAGTTGATGGATTTTTTTGAACTGTGGCACTATTGCCTGAGCCCATGAACAGTTGGTTTGGGTTCTTGAAAGGTATTCTCAACCTATTGCTTATGCTACCTCTTGGAGCCACGTTTTTACAGTAAAACTTGGCTGATTTTTGGACGATAATGAGAAAGCTGTGGTTGCTGCTGCTGCAAAGGTAACGATGCAGCCAAGATTTTTGGTGGTGTGCTGGAGTCAATGGTGATTTGCAAAAGTGCGTATTTCAACACTTAGTATGGGAAATATACATTATTTCTTTTATTCAATCTTCGTTGCAGTATATGAAATGTTATGAACAATGTGTTTTTAAAGTATCATTTTATGTATTCAAAGAAGATGACTTGCTCTACTAGCCACTAGTGCTTGCTACTACTCACTACTACTCACTAGTACTCACAGTTAGACCCACCATGGGTAAACAAACTACCCATAGAGCTATTGTTAGAGCCTACGAATGCCAATGACTTGTCCAATGCGTCATACCCCGCGACGTGGATCCATACTTTCACCTTACCTCGTGACATGGCGTTTAACTGTCCTGATTCACTTCTCTGGTACTCACAGGTTAGCTACATAAGTACTCGGGTTCCCACCTATTGGGGATCCATCGGCGAATAAATATACAAAACAGAGTACTGGACGTAACCAGAATCTAGTACTCACTAGTACTCACTAGTACTCACTAGTACTCACTAGTACTCCCTAACACTCACTAATATTCACTAGTACTCACTAGTACTCACTAGTACTCACTAATAATCACTACTGACTACTCACTGCCTCCGAGGTAGCCCATTAGTTCCAATGGCAGAGCACTTACCTGTATAGGGATTGAGCTCAAGTGTGCACTAATCACCTCGCCGGCTACCCGGAACAGTAGCGGGCCGAACTATTCAACCGGCTTCACACGATTCATCAACCGAGCTTGCTAGTTGTGTAACCAACCAGAGAGTGTTCCTCATTTCTTTTAAACCCCTTTCTTTCCTACAGAATATCCAGATATGGCCCATTCTCTTCTTGAGAACTCATCAACGAGTGTAGTAAAATGGGACAAAAATGTACTAGAGTATCTAATACCCATTATTCAAGTATTCAAACCATCAAGTACTAGTGTTGGTTCCTAATTTCTATTAAACAATGCAATCGGTAGGCTTTGCCAAGATAACTGAAAAAGGCTTAGCACCTGGGGGAAATGGGAATTCAAGAACAAAAAGTATGCACAAGAAATGAGATGCAAGTTGAATACTGCTCTTAGCCAAAAAACCCTCTAGCTATGTTGAATCTGCTTATAGACTCCCATATTTACTACATGGTATATAAATCCATGCCAATCCAGCTTACTATACATTTTAGCTTCTATTCCATGGCATTCTCTATTATGCTCTAATATTCACTCCTGTATATTTTAGTCTAGCATCTACTCTCCTACTCTACCATCCAGCCTACTGTTCTGTGTAGTCTAGCGGTTTTCACTTTACCATGTGCTTTTCTGATTCAAATTCTACACTAGTATCTGACGTTACCATGTACTCTAGTATCTCACTTTACTACTCTACTCTATTACTTTACTACTCTACTCTATTACTTTACTCTATTACTTTACTCTATTACTCTACTCTATTACTTTACTCTATTACTTTACTATGTACTCTACTCAACCCTAGTACCAAGTAGATACTCTAAAACACTTCATACCTCACTAATCTCCATACTGCTCTATAATTAGCCTACACTACCTCCACTCTCATATTTTTATTTGTCTCTATATTCGATGTAGTAAAAGTTTCAACCATTCATTACACTCATATTACTGTCCTACCTCTCTTACCTTTAGATTACCAGCTCATGGTCTGCCTACTCTATTATGCCACAACTACCCAGTCTATCTAGTATAGTATCTTCTCTAGTATTCTAATAGTGAGGGAGGAATAAATGAGCTTATTTTTCCAAACCACTGTAGAACTCTAAGAGGAATCAGAGCCAGAAGAAAGTTTTGATGGGCACTCAGTAGGACTCGAAATTCAGAGCTTAGGGCAGTTATACATGAAAAAACAAACGACTTTGCTGGGGATGCCACTTAGAAGTTTCTCGAATCTGTAGTCCCTAGCCCTTACTCTACGAGTTAAATAACTGCGGTACATTTCGACTCCCCAATGTTCTGGTACCACTCCGAAATCCCAAGCTTACCATGGTCATTGAATACCAAAGGCCTCGATACAGGGATAGTGTCGTCGTCGTCGATTCCATGTGAATCGCTTCCCGAATTTCTCTAACATAAATAACTTCACAAGGTCTTTTTTCAACAGTAGTGTGATTACCGGTAACTCCTTGACTCATGTTCGGACACTCTTTATACCGGTGTACCAATAGGGCTTGTCTGCAGGATTTTGCACCCAACCAAATCCCCCTCTGTGTTTTTAGCCATAGGCGTATTTCCAAGTCCAGACCTAATCCCTTTACTTCGCTTTAGTCTTCAAATCTCTCGGTCCGCTATTTTAACACATTTAAAGACTGTCTTTTTAGTCTTGGTGAAATGCGCAGATCACTGACCTGAATCCAGATCCCACAAGTCACAAATCTACCTTCACTGCGACTCCACCAATATTGCAGATCACGAGAAGCTGTGCATCGAAACACGTTTCAGCTTATCTTAATCATGCCAAAACTATCGGTCCATCTGTTAATTATGTTGGCCCCAAGCAACTATTCATCTATGTCCATTTCCTCTGGGCTCAAATCTGGCATACTGGCGAAAATGCACGATGAGCCAGATTCCCACATATTCCAAGTGAGCTTTTTTTTTTCTTTTTTTTTTTTTGGAACCGAAAAATGTCTGTGCTCCACAAATAACGGAGCGGACTTGTGATTTTGTAGACTGTATCGTCTCCTTTTCATCCGTTTTGTTCCCCAGACTTTTTGAACTCCAACTAGCTTTTCCCAACCCTCCATTCCCCAGATTTCTCCAAACTTGACTAAAGTAATCAGCTCCCAGACTCTAGACCTTAGGAAATCAGACTTTGACTTTGACTCACACTTTGACTCAGACTCACACGATTAAGGCTCAAAAGCTTTTATTTTATCGCTCAGACTTTCTCCTCTCAGAATTCTAGCTTGTCAAACACCTCCTAATCCAGACTTTCCCTAAACTCTTGCTCCTTTGCTATGCAAGTTCCTAACACCAATGACCCTTTTGACCAGATTGTCAACTGCGGTTCGCCAATGGAGACTGACTTCTCTCCAAGCCTGACGATACCTAGCTTGAATACCCAGAATGCTGGAGCTTGGTTCCCATTCAATCCGGTTCCAGACCCCATTGACCACTCCGAGGTCAGTCGCTTGGGCTGGGGAGTCATGAAGCTGTCTCCTATTGGCGATATCTTTTCGCCAGCAGAAACTGACCCTGGTAACTTTGTCACGTCTCCTCCTATGTGCTCAGAGATCTCCAAGGTGACTGACAGTTCGTTTGCAATGGACACTTTGAACAACATTTTGGAATTCACCAACCATTCGAGTGTTCAATCAATGATTGTGGATGGTCCAGAAATTGGCGAATTTGACGAGCTCATGGGATCCTTGCCCTCTCAAAAGCGTCTTCTCACACAAGTGAGCCTGGAATCTCACATGGACTCTCATCTTGGACTCTCTGCTCAGTGCGAAGAGGAAAGTAGACAATATGGAGACATCTTCGCTTCTGCACTGCCTTGGGACCCTCCTAGCTCCCAGGCCAATCTTCAGGATTCTCCGGTGAGACCTGGCACCGCTCATAGAAATGTTCAGGAACTTGAGCAGATCCTGATATTGAGTGGACCCAGGAGCCAGCCATGCTCCATGTGTTCCTCATCCTCACTGGAGTCCACTCCCATGACTTCTCCCGATAAAGCTCACATCGAGGCCCATAAAGACGTTGATCTGCACCCTAAACTGACTCCCGAATGCGTGTCGCATATCTATGAACTGCCCACGGACACCCAACGTTCTCCCAGAAATCCAGTGGTGGATGGAAACAACTCGGACGACGAGAATTTTAATGCCGCTTTCGACTCGGCCACCGACCTCTACTACCAGAATTTCTTAAACGAGATCAACCATGCCCACGAGTCAGGAAGTCTCATCCAAAGCTCCCCTCGAAAACCCTCGAACAATCTGTTTATGGCACGTGGCATGTCAAGGGACCTGACCAACAGCTATGCACGCATATTTAACCGGAAAGAAAGCATTCCTGAAATGCAATGCGAAGACAGCTTTGAGGAACTTCGTTGGGATGTGCCCGATATCCAATTTGGCCACGACGACAACGCTGCTGAAACCACAGACACTGCAATGGAAGAATGTGATGCAGATGCCTTTTCTCGTGCGCACGTTTTGCACCCATCACGTCTGCAACCATACTTTGCTGGCTATAGTGCTTTTTCAGATAGACCCTCCGAGGTTCTGCCACAACGGGACTGCAAAGATGCTCCCGAATGCACTCCAATTCCAGTTCAGCCGGTACTAAACCAAAACAACAATAAAGTTGAAACTCCCTTGAAGTGTAAGGGTCCTCAATGCATCCACCTTCCTTTTGGGCTTCGACCAGTCCAAGAACTTCGATTTTTCTACTCCAGAGGAAGCCACCAAAATTGGCAATCACAGCCAAGGTTCGCTGCTCAAGCAGGAAATCCAGTCCAGAATCTTGCTTCGAAGCCAGTCCAACCAGTCTCGACTTTCACGAGTTGTGGCTTTAGCTCTTCCAGATCACCCTTTGAAGGTATTAGTCTCTGGAATACGGCCGATCACCCAGTCCAAGGTTTTCCAGAGAGCGAAGGGCACATGGCTTACTTCAGTACGGCTTTTTCTGCTATTAAGCCCGGAATAGTCTCTCTGCAAAATTGCCAGTACTTGAACAATGCTATTGCTTGCAATGGCCAGTATCAAGACTCAAACGACCAAAGAGCAATTGCTTCAAATGTCACTTGGGATTTTGCTCCAAGAATGCTGAACGGGTTCCCTGAAAACAATTTCCGGCAGACCTGCCTGGGAGCAAGCTATCGTCAAGCTCTCCATCAAGCACCAGCTCTGATTCTTCCAATCCAGAGAGGATCGAGCCTTACCCTCCAAAACTCCTCAATGGCTAGTGCAACAAGCTTTGGGGCAATGGATATTTTTCCGGATGAGCTCTTTAGTGATCCTCCCAGAGCGACCGCGATCCCTACCAATGAGATCACCAGTCTAAGCAATATGTTCAATATTGACTCAAGCCAGCGAGGCTTCATTCCCACTTCTTACTTCGGTTACCCCAACTACCTAGGACCACCGGAAAACAACCCTGCAAAAAACCAACTGCAACAAATAGGGCAAACAAAAAACTTCTTGGTCGATAACGAGCTCCAAGAACTCGAAAAGCTCGAAAAGTTTGCTTCAGAGCTTGAGCTCGACATAAAGCGAAATTTCACGCCATTCCAAGCACCAAGAGCACCACAAGCACCACAAGTGCAGGTGCCTATCCAACAGCAGATGCCGGTGGCCCCAGTAGTTTCTAAAGAAGTTGCTGCTACCACCCAAACTAACCTGGCCTTTAAAAGACCACCAAGGATGAAAAAGGCTACTGAAGCTAAACCAAAACGCCTGGATAAGTTCAGAGTGAGGAAACCAAGAACAAAACAAAGCCCTGAAACTCATCAAAGGCGTCGAAAAGGCCTCAGCTCTAAATTGGCCAGCTTAATAACAGAAAGAATGCGCCAAGCAATCGAGGAACAACAGACTCTGAGTGCTAGTGTTCAGGAACTGCAGACTCCGAGTATAACAGTCCAACAGCCGAGGACTACTGCAGTCCAAGACCCAAGAACAACTGCAGTCCAAGAAAAAAGGCCTGAGACTCCCATTAGCCAAAGAAAGAGAAAAACAAAGTCAACTTTGAACTATGATGGAGTCCACATCCCCCATCAAGTCATAACGATACCACTGGTCCAGAACGTTGCTAGCAACTTAGACAACCACCGGTACATAAGCCAACTCGTCAGTCTCAATGAATCAGGAGACTGCCCCATCATAAGAACCAAGTACCAGCGCAACACTTTGGCTGCGCTCCAAGACCTTCACGACAATGTGGTGTATGAAGAGAACGAAATCTATGGTTCCAACCAGCCTTACCAACAGGAATTCACCCGGATCGAATTGGACCCTGAAACAAAACAGCCAATGATCGATACCCGGAGCGGATTATGCGCATACTGTGAGGAAATCAGCTTCTTCGAGTTGAAGACTTCAAGATACTCACACCACATGAGCAATACGCATGGCATTTACCCAGACAACTACTTGACACCGGATCCATTATTTAGTGGAACATACAAGGTGTCCAAGAAGCCCCTGGCAAATAGAAAGACTCAACCAAGGATAAGAAACCACGAGGGCGTTGTTTGCCCAGTCTGCTTTGAAGTGGTGGAGATTCAGTGCTGGTCATCGATTCTGGTGAAGAACCCTCTAGGGTGTTACTTGAAGCACTTCAAAGAAAACCACAGAGATAAACGGCAGAAATGTTATTGAATCCCTGGCCCCAAACCTTCATAACTCGCTCTTAACCTGTTCCTAATATGCTCTTAACCTTCTCCTGAGTGGCTATTAGCTTTCTCTTAACTTGCTTGAATATATGATATCAAGATAATTAATTGTAGCACCAATAAAAAGAGACAAACAAACCAATTAAACTAAACCTTTCGGGGATTCAAAGCTGAGCAGTTGGTCATAATTGGCATTGAACAAACGTACCATTTTGATCTTTCGGTCTGTTTAAAGTCTAAATTCTAAACTCGTTTAAGAGTTATTCATGTGAATTTCCAATCAAGTACCCGTCAATATGAACTTCGATATCGTATTGTTTTATCCTGAACTGAACTGCTTCTTGGTAATGCCAACACCCAGATGTTCTCATCTGCTAATTTTAAAGTTTTAATTCCAACAGAGACCGTTTTTCAAAGCCCCCCTAGACAATCGCTGTTCTTGCAATTTTCCTCCTCTTACATTGTCTATAGGGAATCATTAGTAGTGCGGTAAACTGTGCAACTCCCAATTGGGGTGTGCGACTAAAATCGTCAATAGATCTGCTCAAATATAGATAGCCTTGTCGTCCACTGGCCTTGGCTAACTTTTTTGAACAAGTAAAATGTCAGTTTCAGTAGGATGTCCACCTTTTTTGGTGAACTTCCGAGAAAGATATACCAAGATCCACCAAGAACTAAACCCATCCAAACTTCTCGTACTGGTAATACTAATATGGACACCAGTACTCTGACACTTTGCCAACTTCTCCTGAAGTGGCTAAATATCTTCTTGAGACATGAGGAGCGTATCTAATAGGTTAAACATCCGCTGGACATTTCACCATGCTTAATTAAATGGCAACGAGAAGCTTGAGAGACTTGACAATTTGTATGTGGCCTCGGATGCTTCCATCAAAAACATGTTGATGCTTGAAAGCCTGGGCGATTCTACTTTCAACTTGACCAATGAGCAGTAAAAACACCTGATTCGGGCCAAGGAGACTTTCATAAGCTTTCCTTTGAGAAGGTGCCGCTTTTTGTGTCTCAAAGAAAAATCTTCATATCCAAGGTGCTGGATCCAGAGGTATTGTATAGTAGCAACCAACCTGAATCATAAAGACTTAAGACAAAGATGTTACCCATATTGCGTCCTTATCCCTTTTTAGGAAATTAAATAAGAATCCATAATTCAAAAAAGACATAGCAGTCACCAAAAAAGCGTATCAGCATGTATAGGAGGTAATTTGTAATATACAGCCTCACTTACATCTTATAAGCTCCAAGTCAGGTTGTAAAGAAACAGAGAACAAAATATGACATAGTTGCAGACAGATAATAATATAGAAGTCTAATTTAAACCCTTAATATTCCATGAAAATTATTTCCTATCTGCTGTCACATACTGGTCAATAGACATTTCAAATTTTGGCTGCTGTTTTCATGGGGGAATCGCGCTACTTATGTAGACCAGCCCGGCACACACTCCCCGGAAGTGCATGCCTGAATGCCAACCTACAGATCTGAAACGACCTGAACATAAGGATAACCTGAAACATACGTACATATGAAACAAGGGCAAATCCAAAACGTAACCACGAAACAGCTTATATGCATGAACATAGAAGTAGGCCCAAGAAGCTAGGAGTAGAATTACAGGTAGACATAGACAAGTAGTCGTGGTAACGAGTTGAAGTCTGGGGATGTTGCTACTTATAGAGATTTTTCTACTTATAGAGATTTTTCTACTTACAGAGATGATGAAACAAATGGAGTACACTACAGTGGAGTTCTGTGGTTCTGTCTTTTCAGATTTATTCAACGTGGATTCGAAGATTTTTATGCTCGCGTATAAGCAGCTATTAGGACGTCTATCACCATTCATGGCGTATTCTCCGGGAACTAGTAGACGGAAATGTAATTGTCGATTCTGTTCTTCTGGTTCTGGGCAATGCACTCGGCGATCCACGTGATATTTCTCACCTCCTGTTCCTTGGACCGCAACCATGCCCACACACTCGACAACGTGAACTGCTGCGTGAAGGCATTTTTGTTGTATTTCATTTCTAACAAGTAGAACCAGTCCTCGATGTTTTTTTGCCCGCTGCCTTGCGAGTCGCTGAAGATGTCGCTGAACTCGCCCACGGACTCCACCACGCCCTTGATCTGCTCCACCTCCTCGGCCTCCGCCAAGTCACGGTGGTATACGGGGTACAACTGGCCGAACTCGGGAAACAACGCAAGTTTATCTTCAGCCGATAATTCATCGTTATTCAAAGAGTTGAGCGCAATGTTAATCACACGCTTGTCAGCCTCGAAGTTTAACAATTTGGTCATGATCTCCAAGTCGGGGCCCGAAAACTCCTTCTCCACAAAACCAATGAATGCCTCCAAGTAGTTTTTATAGAGCTTGTTCCGGATGATTTCAATGTTCAAGTCGTCCAAGTCCTTAAGTGAAAGACAGTCCTTGAAGAACGGAGCCAATGGAGTATCCACCAACACAACATTGTACAAAGTATCGATGTCCGTGGCCGTTGACAACGTGGGCAAAGTATCAAACCAGCCAAGGGGGTGGCACTTGGGCAAAATGTCCGCCAAGTCCCGGTCGTGCAAGCTCCCCGTAATCATCAACGACACGTTGTCAATCATGTAGCCATAGGAAATGTAGTCCAAAAACTTGGCCAACTTTCCCGAAGCCTGGCTACGCAAGTACTGGAACTCCGAGTACAACCGCTTAGAAAGCTTGTCCTGGATAATAGACGTGGACAAGTTTCCGCCCTGCGACGATAAGAAGTTGCCGTAGTCTGTAGCTGATAACTGCAACTTCAAGTCCTGAAGCGTATCGCACTGGGACAAGTTAGCATACTGGTTTCCCGTCAAGAGGCCGTTTCTGTAGCCGCGCACGACGCCCTCCACGAACCCGTAGTCGATGTTGAAAAACAAGCCCTCCATTGTTGAGTAGTGTTTAGGGGAGGAGCAGAAGTTGAGTGCGCGGATACGCCAGTCGGCAGGGCACATGACTGGGGACACGTGATAGTGTAGCTTAAACACCCGTACCTCCGTTTACCCCAGGGCCCAACTCCCTCCTTTCGTCCGCCACTAAATTGTCTGAAAATATCAGTGTGTTTTTAGAATGCTACATACATTTACACTACTCAAAATCAGGTCTCCAAACCTTGTGTGTATGGATAAACGGTGGGATGGTGTAGAGCCCTCGGAACTCGCACGCACCGGTCTCACTAACTACTCTCGCCTACACCCTCGAATCACCCCCAACTGCACACGAAACACACTACCCTTGTACATCCCCTTCCTCCACCTACCACCACATTTCGTGCCCCATGTCCGATCTTATCATCGAAACACTCAAAGACGGTCTAGAACCTTCCGTCCTCGCCCATCTACAATCCAATGCCGACCTCACACGTGACGTGTCCAAGTACTTCGCCGATCTATTCGTCAATGACCAACTTCTATCCACCGACACCTTCACCAGTAACTCTGCTGCCGGAGGAAAGGTTACCATAACAGAGGAGATCGCCGAGTTGGACCTGCGGCTGCGCCAGATCGATATGAAGCTTGCTGCACTTACAAACTCCAAAAGAGACATGGTCATTGACTCCAGCCAGAGCCTAAACTCGGCCACGGAACACATTTCGAACGACTTGGGCGTTCGCTTGGCCGAAATCTCGGCACAGGTTCTGGGATTGCGTTTGGGTGGGAAAAGGGGCCGGAGAGGTGATGCACGTGACCACGCACGTGACCAGATGTTTTTCAGCATTGATGCCATTCTCGATGTTCTCGAGCTCCCGACGCTATGTAAGATCTGTGTTCTCCAAGGAAACTACCAGGAAGCACTTGAAATCCATACGCTTGTCAAGATGTTGTGTATCAAGTTTCCCCATCAAGCGACGTTTCTGCACATAGAACGCCGGGTCCGTGGGGAGCTCCAGCTCATGTTCCGAGGACTAGTGAAGCTTTTAAACACCAATTTGAAGCAGTCCAATATCCTCAAAATCTTCCAGATCTTGAATCGGCCCGACTTGGTGGACCTTGGCTCCGAGGCAGCGTACCTGCCTGCAGTCCGCGAGAAGTCCCTCCAGATTCTCTACCTTAACTCCCGGTTCCGGTTCATAACGGCGGAAACAAACAACTTAAAGCCGCTTTTGAAGCTCAAGAAACTCACATATTTGAAGCGGTACATCGAAGTCTACCGGGAGTACCTCTTCAACTCGCTCTCCATATACTATGCGATATTCCGGTCATCCGGGGTGGATTCCGAGGGCGCCAAGTCCGACCGCTTGCTCATCCACCTGTACCTCCGGAATTTGGTGGAGCTTTTGGTGCAGGAAATGAAGGCCCATTTACCCACGGAGTTTCCTATCGATGACGAAAACGACATGCGTGGGCAGCGGGACGGAGTGCTTTTACAGCTGATCTACCTCTGCAAGTCGTTGGAAAAATACGGGTTTGACTTTGAGCCGATCTTGGCGTGGGAGCTCTGTGTGCAGGAGCCTTTGGTCACTCAGGACGACTGGTCTCGTAATCTTTCCAAAGTCAAGAAGTTCCGGGCATGATTATAAAATTGTGAGAGAGTATGGAGCACCAGAAATCTGCGCTGGAGAGGTGTGTGTTTATGAAGGAAGATATTAGTCTGTATTGGTTTGGTGGTGTCATCTCCATACGGTGTAGCCATTTTATTTGAGCCAATCATTTCATCTGGAGCCCTCTTATCTAGACCCAGAGCACAATACTATATCTCAGTCTAGCTGGGCATCAATTGGCGAAATATTCGACAGTGGCTGAAATAGTTGAGTATACTCAGTAGAGTTAGGTGGGGCTAGGAAGTGTATATACAGCAGTAGATATTCACAGAGCAAAGGGCTCGTAATCAGAGATATAGAATTCAACGAATGTAGCGAATGAATCCATAGCATATCGGAATCATGGATTTTGATACCAGGTGGAGCATGAGATTGGGTATCACTCCGCATACGTTTCGCAACCTTTCGCATACCGGTTTGACCACCAGATTTCGCAGCCATTGCCATAATGCGAACTATAAAACTGGGATATAATTGATAATATAATATATGCAAAATTCAACATAGCATAGCATACCATTCCACAGCATTACTTAGCATTACTTAGCATTCCATAGCATTCCATAGCATTCCATAGCATTCCATAGCATTCCATAGCATTCCATAGCATTCCATAGCATTCCATAGCATTCCATACCATTCCATACCATGCTATAAAATATTATAGCCTAATAAGTGGTACTATACTTTGCGCTGCACTATACTCACTTGTTTGCAAATAACAATTTGCTGGTGGTCAAATCTAATAAAGATCCAAAATTAAAGGAGAAATCAACACGGTAAAACATATGGAGCAAATTCTTCAAGATAAGTGCAGTCTGTGGAGTGTCAAGTTTGGCCCCGAGCCCTATAGTCTTGAAGACAGCAGCCAAGAACGCATGGATCATGTGAACAGACTCCTTTATGGATTCCGCCAAAGTGAAGTCGTTCAGATCAATGGCACGGCTCAAAAACGTGTTTGTTTCAAATAAGAAAGAACATGAGTCATTGTCACTCAATAACTCGTCACTTTCCTCACTTCACTGGAAAATAAAGCAAGCAAAAAATTATGGTTATTAGAGGCCGATTCATGCGAAAGAACATTAAACCAGACATTGAATAGCCTGAAAATATTGTGGCCCATCGTGGTGCTGAATTCTGGTACTTTTTGATCTTTAGTCAAATGACGTTATAATCAACCAACCACTACACAATGTCTGCAGTACACCCCCAAAAAAAACCGGGATCCACTCTTCCCCCAGATTATCACGTTCACCTGAGAGTCTCACTTTCACTCATGAGAACCTGGGTGAACCGAATGGCTTCAAAGTACTCAGGAGCCTGCATAGAAAGCACCTCCAGGTAAGTTTGAAAAAGAAAGCGACATCTTGGGGCTTCTAATTATGGAGGAAACAAAAGTAGGGATCAAAGCTTGGCTGTGCTATGGTCAGGAGGGATAAGTGTCACATTTTCAATGTTTTTTCGTGACAGGCCGAGCGCTCCAGCCGTGACTTGGGACATTGGGGAAGAAAAGAAGCAGAATTTGAAGATGAAAAGAGCTCATGAAGCAGAATTCAAGGGATATTTTGGCCACGGTGAAACCCAGAATGCATATGCGAAGATTTGTGGGGACTAATTGGTAGAAGTGTTGAAAGTGACCCAGACAACAGAATGTCCCACATTCACTATATTCACTAAATTCACTAAATTCACTACATTCACTACATTCACTACATTCACTATATTCACTACATTCCCTAAATTCACTGCATTCCCTACATTCCCTACATTCCCCACATTCATCTAGTTTGAGTTATGGCATTGCCTGGTATAAATTTTGATGTTAATTCCGGATCACTTCCTGATCACTTCCTGATGTTGGTTCGTGACGACCATGGCTAGTGCTCTAGCTATTGAGGTACTAATCAAAAAGATATATGGCTCTATTGCATAGTTCATCTTATCTAGTGTTATATTACTTTCTATCAATTTAGTCTTTATGGCTCTCATATCCAACCATCATTTTCCAGCCAAACACAGAAACTCGCTTCAAAAAAGAAGAAATTTCAACAAACAACCAAACCAAAATCTGGTACATAAGGAGACTTGAAGTGGTATTCTGCGGAAGTCACACTTTTGATGTGTGCATCACTGACAGGACCATCAGCATCATGACCATTTGTTCCACGTTCTTTCGTACCAGGGCAGAGCCAAAGTGGTCGGAGGCTGTAACTACGAGTAATATGCTTTGGGTGTGGTATAGTACCATCTTCTGGCATCTTGAATGTTCTGTGGTACAGCATATAACAGCTTTTCAACAACTGAACTATATTCTCGTCCTTCACAGGACCTCTCTCCATTTTTGTCCAACACCTCCTTTCCTTGGCAAAGGAATCAACACTCCTAGAAAACGTGATGCCCCATAGTTGGATATCCACATTTGAGTACGATCGCCCAAGGGTACCTTTGTATGATCTTTTCTCACCATGATACTAATGTCTAAGAAGTTCTTGTCTTACTATAAATGGTACTACTACTACCATATTTACTATTGTACGGCTAGACTCTTAGTCATACTACTAACTACATTAGCTCCACCTGTTTTAGTACCAACTCCCTTTATACTGGTACATCTTCACCTGCACATTAGTACGTATTCATAAAACACACCACGACTCTATAGGAAGTATAACTCTACTAAATATACTAGACACCTACATTAATAACTAGTCGATAGTTAAGTACGGCTTCACTTCCAGTAGTACATACTAGTTAAAAGCAACTGCCTGAAATTTTTATTGCTCTTGACATATGTTTAGAGTTGTTTCCAAGTACTAACAAACATAAAGTGCAATAAGCCTTAACTTTTGATCTCTTTTGATCGGTGAGTCTGAAGAAATTCCCATTTATTAAGCCCCATGAACGATAATTGATACATAATTAACATAGTAAAATGATTAGACGACAATAGCCATTAGATAGTCATGAAGGAGGATCTGGTTGGAAGTGAATCAGTGTTCTTAAACTTTGGAATCCAAACTCTCAAATATATGGAGCACATCACTGCAAAGAGTTTAAGCCAAACAAGTAGCCGAGCTCCTTTCTGCCCAAGGAACTGCTGCTCTTCAAGGCATTTTCGTCCATGGCTGACCCAATCAATTCCTTTTTTCGCTGCTGCAAGTCCGTGATTCTGTCCTCCACACTGTTCTTGATGAGCAACCGGTACACCTTGACCGGACGTTCCTGACCAAGTCGGTGTGCTCTGTCCATAGCCTGTTCCTCCACATACGGGTTCCAGAATGGGTCCATCAACACCACATGGTTGGCACACGTCAACGTCAACCCCACATTTCCGGCCTTGAGCGAGATCAAAAGCACCCGCGCAGAGCCTTCATAGAACTTGCTGATGGCCGCATTCTTCTCGTCGATATTCATCGACCCATCGTACCGCAAATAATTGATGCCCTTGCGCTCGAAAAGAAGCTGGAGCAAGTCAAACGTGATGACGAAATGCGAGAACACAATGATCTTCTCGTCGGGTGTATCGCTGGTGATTTTCTCCACCAACTCCACCACCTTGCCCAATTTGGCCGACATGTGGAACTTTTTATCTGGCCCCAACACGGCTGCAAACTTTTGGCTGGCCGTAAGCTTCTTGGTCGACGACGAGTCGTAGATCCGTGACATTCGTCTATAGTCCCACCCTTCGTATACTACTTTGGAAAAGATAGAGTAGTCCACCATTCCCAGTCTCTGTACTCTGGTCTTGCACACCATACATGGCGCCGTCTGGCCATCGTCTTCACTAAGAGCAAAGAAGTCCTCCACACACCCATCACAAATGGTATGGCCACATTCGGAGAATACCACAATGGAGCTTTCCCCTGCCACATCCAAACATACCGGGCACGTGAGTTGCGCTTCTTTCCCTTTAAAAGAATCTACTTCCTCATCCACGATTTCAACCACTTCTTCAGATGTGATTTGGGGGGATTTCGATTCACCTGGTGTTCCTTCCAAAACAGAACCAACATTTCTCTTCGCTTGCAGACCCATAGTCTTAATCAAGTCGTACATATGGGCCCAATCTATGGCTTTTCTCCTTTCTTCATGGTTGAACTCGCCAACCTGCACCAAGATCTGATGGATACAAGCCTGACGAAGCCGAAGAAGCAACACCAAGAAATTTCCCGACTGAAGGGACGTTTCCATCAATTTGCGGGCCTCTTTTTGAATTCCTTGCTCCAAATTGGTGTAAAAGCTCTTCTCTTCATTCTCCATCGTCACATACACAAGCTCCACCTCTTTTTCCGGAAGCTGCAATAAGGGCTTTCCGTCGACCTTGGAGTTTTTGGTGCGCCGGAGCATAATTGCCAGCAAAACTGCCCGGAGCTTCCGCATCAGCTGATTGATTTCGTAGTCGTCCACATCTGTGTTGTTGCTTTTGAGAGGCACCAGGATGTCCATTTTGAACTTTTTCTCGTCATCATAAGGCTTGGAGCGGAGAAAACGGAGAATAGGGTAGAGTTCCTCCACATTGTTCTGCATAGGAGTACCAGTCAAACACAACCGATGCACACCTTTAAGACAGGCCACGGATTTGGACGTCAACGATAACTTATTCTTAATGGATTGTGCTTCATCCAAAACGATCCGGAAAAAAACAGACTCTTTCGAGTAAAATGGTGATTTGTACGTGCGCCCACCACTATTCAAATCCGGAAGCAAATTCTGGTGCTTGGTCACCTGGGCCTCTTCAAGAGCGTGGGCAAAGTGCTGCTTGAATTCAGACGCTAAAGTTGAGTACGATACCAACACTACATCATAGCGTCTGAGCCTATGAAAAGTGTTGTTGCGTTTTCTGTCCTTTCCAATAAATGAAAACACCTTCAAAGCGTGTTTCAGTTTGATTTTCTTCCGGAGTTCTGCATCCCACTGTCTCAACAAGGAAACAGGGCCCACAATAAGTGTTGTTTTGCAGGAATCCTCATTGGATTTATTGGACTCGATGAGTGCTATGGTTTGCACTGTTTTTCCCAATCCCATATCGTCTGCAAGAATACATCCGGATTTGGACTGTTCTTTTTTGAGAAGCCAGTTAAGACCTTGTCTTTGATGGTCAAAAAGCTGGCACAGGAGAGTATCGGGAGTGGGGGCCATGCCTTTGACATCCTCTTCTTTGTAGATGTCGTTGAAAAGCTGCTCGAAATGCACTTGGTCGGCGTTAGGAGCGCTGTCGTTCATGTATGGGTTGAGGTTCTGGCCAGTCTGGCCATAAACGCTCATTGCTGAATTGTACATATTCTGGGCATATCCTTGGCCATAAACCATTCCTTGTGCATATTGGTTGAATACTCCAGAAGCAGTTCCTTGGCTATAGTAAGAGCCTTGACCAGGAAAAGCACCCGGCATCTGCGCATAAGGGGCCTGATTAGCACCAATGGTGGCATAGTCATAGCCCTGAGGAGTATATTTCTGCGGATACATCTTGATATCCTTCACACTGGCCAAAATGGACATGTATTTCCGCACCTTTTTGGACCTCTGAATGGTATCTTCGGCCTGGTCAAGCTTCTCGCTGATTGCTCTCATCAATTGGTTCCGCATAGTGTAGTTTTCCGAATCCAAATTCAGCACTTGGTTGCGTAGTTCCGTGATCTCATTGAGAACCAGGTCCCGGGCGGACGTGAGTCCCGATAATTGTCTTCCGAGGTTATTTTCATGTTGTTGGAGCTCGGGAAGCGAGAAAGGCTCAAAGTAGTTTCGAATGGACCGGTCTTGCGCTATGGACTCTTCAGTCTGTGCAGCACTGGCGTGTTCTCCAGCATGGTACACCGGAGCAGGTTGATTAAAGCCAGGGTGAGAAGATGGGGGATCAGACGAGTAACTCTGGGGGTTTGCTTCGAAAGAAGTCTTCTTGAAAGTCCCGATTCGCTCTGCTTCTTCTTTGGAGAGAACTGCAATCTCATCATCCGAGTCCACATCCATCGGGTCATCCACTTCCATCGGCAGAGCAGGTCGCGAAGCACTTTGAGTGGGTTGTGGTTCTTTTTGAGCGGAATTTTGAACTATGGCAGCACGGTTTTCTTGTTCCGTGTGATGGGGTCTTGCGGGAGAACTTTCGGCATGTTTCGAGGAGGCTTGATTATTTTCATCGGAATCAGAGTCCACTATGAAATCCTCATCACTATCTGAATTCACAGCAGCCCTTGCTTTGGTGGTTCTCCTTGCCAGACGTCGCGGTTGGAGTTCTTCATTGTTTTCGTCATCACTGATAACCACAATAGAGCTGACCGAAGAATCGTGTGCACGTGACCCGGCCCCGGTTATGCAATGCTCGTCAACAGGCAGGTTTGGGACCTCGATCCCAGGCCTTTGAGTCCCGGTATCTTCATCATCAAGATCCTGTCGAGTTCCGTACGTTTCTTGGGATTCGGGGTTACGAGCACTGGCCTCTTGTGTTGGGAAATGCATTTGGTAGGACTTGGACAATGGTATTACCTGACCCAGATGTTGACCCAAGTGTTGACCCAAGTGTTGACCCAAGTTTTGGCCCGTGCTATATGCCAAATCATCGTTTTTCTCGCGAGAAAAAGCTCCCGGGCTCAGTTCTCGCGGATCGGCTTCGTCATCCGACAACACTATGAAAGTCTGGCCTCGTAGCACCAGCATGGTAGGTATGGACTGAAATGGGAGGTCTGATTAGGGGCGATGAGGTGATGGAGATATGAAGCAGATCAGGGAAGATGCAGCTATATATATAAACAGGAGCTATACGCAGGATGTGATACTAGAGTCTCCAGATCTCCGTGCCAGCTCTGCTTCCGCTGTTCTATTGTATTTGTATATGGCTTAGTGAGAAGTGTAGATCGAGCGCGCCATACCGCGCGCCGCGGCCTGTTTAGTCGGTCTAGTCAGTCTAGTTTTCTAGCCTCGCGCGTCCCCATACACTACTCTATACTGTACTGTACTATACTATACTATATCTAAAACTGTGTACTATATGTTATACTACTATCCTAATACCACAGTATATCCAAAGTACGGTACTGAGCACTGGATTAAGTCACCATGTACTCTACTATAAGCTGTATGACTCACTCGTAATGCACTGTGATGTAATTCCCTACTACTACTATATTGTACGGAATCAATATATACTGTACTATTATATAATCTGCTACAATACTGGACTACGTTACTACTACACAAGGTACTATGCTAGTCTACTCTGCGCTACTGTACTTTACTACTATACACTACTATACCGTAATATAGTACTTTAAAACTAGTGCACCATATCCATTAGGCTAGCCAACACGCTACTGGTATAATATTAGTACTGGGCTCCTCTTATGTACTTTGCTAATACCTGCTTGGGATATACATACGTGAGTAATATTCTTACAGAATATTAAATTATTTTCTTTCCTCGTCTTCCTCCTCCTTCCTTGCCAGCTATCCTTTATTCTTCTTGTTCTTGTCTGCTTGACCTGACTTCGCACTGCCATTGACAAGGAGAATATTGAAAGCTATCACCCAGACAATCATCTTGTAACTGAAATATCATGGAAAAATCAATGCATTTTTTGATCTATCATGGTCCAACTTAACGTGTAAATCTCGGTAGAATGAAAATACCGGCTATCTTGTAAACGAAACCGCCTGTGGATAGCTAAGACCGAGATAGGCACAGTAACTAAAGACTTTGCGTGCTAGATATTCAGAAGGTGATTGGATCACTCATTGAATCAAGACTTCCTTGGGTCTCGGAAAAGCCCAGAACAGGGAAAATTCCACATATGCTTCACCGTGGCCTGAGACAAAACCAGTCGGCACGTTTATCCATAGAGTATTTTTGCCAGCATTGTCGAAGCCATTTTCACATCTTCGAGAGTCACAGTCTACTGTATTCCACCTCGTACAAACGTACAGCTTCAGCTTGATTCCTCAAACGTCTCCCAAACACTCTGAGCTGAACGCAAAAGTCCGGCTTCCAAATAACCATTTATCAGTCTCACACCCCATCAACTCCTCACAACTGATCGCCGTTCTCCTCCAAAATCTTATCCAAACAATTGTTCAACTCGTGTCTCAAGCGCACATTATCTTCGTCAAAAGCCAAACCCCTCTGGAAGTCCGCACGAGCCATCTCGTAGTTTTCTAAGAAAAAGTTGGCCACGCCACGCCTCAAAAAGTTCTCGGGCGTGCACAAGTTCATGTTAATAAGCATATCGGCATCGTTATAGGCCTTCATATAATCTTTGCAATTCAAGTAGGCGTCCGAGCGGCTCATGAGCAAAAGACTGAGTTCCTGGACCGTGCCCTGGAACGCCTCGAACTTGTTTCTCCGGTTGACCACCTCCAAGCCAATGGTAAACTGCTTGGCCGACTCCACAAACTTGCCTTGCTTGAAAGATTGTACTCCACCTTCGTAGAGCTTGCGGATCATCTTGGACATGTCTTTGTTGAAGTTTTCGGGGGATGGTCTGGGTGGATGCTGCTCGTTAAGGCCAATCACCTCGGTGATCAACGTATTCAACTGGTTTAGCTCGAGCTGGAACTTTGGGTCCACCGGGGTGGGAGTATTTTTGAGACTCATGCCTTTGATCTTGGCGTCATATCTTAAATCGAATTCCATTTTGGGGTGGTAGCGTTTTGGGTGGTAAGGTGGAGCTATGAAGGAGGAACTGTAGAGGTTGAGGTGACGTGTTGACCGCGCCATATGTGCGAGACACCGGTACACCATATGTGCAGGACCCCACTTGCAAAAAACCAGTACCACAAATACTTTGGAATGGAAGGAGATTTTTAGTGTTGGTGTTTGGTTTTTGGGCTTGGATTCGGGAGTTGAGTTTGTATGTAAGTTTATCCCTTTTTAATATCCATCCTATATGTTGTTGGAGAAGCCTCTAGTTACTCTACAGTGCGTAATTAGTACTCAGCTACACTAGTATGTCTGGGAAGAACTATTAATTTAGTTGGCGAAGCAGTTAAATTTAGCACTGTTCAGTAAATGGTATGGTATTTTACAGTCAGTATGAAGAGTCCTGCTTTCAGTGCTGGAGAGTACACTAAGGGTGCGAGACTCTGGTTACGTCAGGTATATATTGATGTGAATATCTGAAAATACATAGATGTGGAGATATGAAAGTAAATAGATGTGAATATATGAAAATATGTAGATGTGAATATCTGAAAATATGTAGATGTGGAGATATAAAAATATATAGATGTGGAGATATAAAAATATATAGATATATAGACATGAAAATATATACATATATAGACATGAAAATATATACATATATAGACATGAAAATATATACATATATAGACATGAAAATATATATACATATATGAAGATATACAGAGATACATATACTACGTCCAATTTCTGAACAGCTAGAATATCAACCAAAAGTGGCAATTCATCTCTCTTAAATGCACCGGAATTGTGATCCGAAAAAGGCATTGTTAAAGATTGAAAATGGGTCGGTGCTATGTCGCTGCCTATCGGTGCAAACCCAAATTGGGTCCTCGAAGATATCTGCCTAGACTTAAATACAGACTTTACTATATTCTTTTGCCGATGTTTCCTCCTAGAAGAACCGTCACACCTTATTTAGTCTAGTCTGGCGTAGAGCAATAGAGGTCGTAATGGCACCTCAACCTCTGATCGACTAGTGCAGGGTTTCAACATCCACATAGGTAGTTTACTACACATGGTGGGTCCAACAAAGACTAAGGAGAGATTCTTTGTAGCGTGGATTTAATGCCAGGAATCTCGTAAAGTATGAGTAATGGACAACAATCATTGTTTCTTCTGTATGATATAGGTTAGTAACTCACAATTCAATCGATATACTCCTATTTCTGACTCTAGTATCATGTTTAATTCAACATATTCTACACTACACTAAACCACCAATAAATAGAGTAGCTACTTTTACTTCTACCTAGATCTCACCACATTAAATAATGAAACGTTATGAGCCCCGTACGTTTATATCAAGAAACAAATTTTACTATAGATGTCAGAGGGGTCCTCACTAACGCCTTCTACACTACTTTATCTGAATATCGGTTTCTATAATTTACACCACATCTATTTACTTTGGGCTTATCTATATGTTAGATGGACACGCTAGTAATGTATGTTCTAAGGATCAAGTATTGTACAATAGCACACTAAGAAGTTTTGGAAGCGTTTTAGTAGACACTGAATAGTACGAAGTCTTGGAAGTGTTTTAGTAGACACTGAATAGTACGAAGCTTAAAATTAGTAGAAAGTTTGGAAGTTCCAGCACATTTAGACACACTTGTTGGTATCACCAAGACACTTCTCTACAAATTGACTTGTAGTTCTACCTCCACAAACCAGAAAAGGGAGACTCAAACTCGGACCCAGTGATCGGAGAAGTGGGTCGGAGGTAATACTAAAATAGTAAGCCTCCAAATATCACTGGTGGACCTTCACGTTGTGTATTGCTAATCACCCAATATAAAAGCCGTACTTATGCCGATAGCTACCAAGTAACTATCAACGATGTATTCTACGCGATCCGCGGCCAACTATCTAAGTAACCCAGAGACTCTTTTGAGCAAGAAATAAAAGGTATAGTAACGATTATATCAGACCTTTTAACAGAAATCTAACAACTTTGTAGGTATCTGATTCATTAAGGAGTTAGTATCGAATATAACAAACAGTAAAGATACATGTAAAAAAAACTAACCTTCTTCAAACAGTAAAGCAACGAAATATATAACGACTAATATGGAAGTTGAAGGTTCAGCAAGATTCAAAGTAATACTCTATTGTATACACAATTTACTAATTTGCATTGACCTACTATTGACTCCTTACAGAATACCAGTAACTGAATATTGTCTACAATAGGGCTGTGCAGACCCTGAACAATAGAGGCTATGCGGGTCTTAGCCGAACTGAAAAGTATAAGAAGCGCTGTGGACCCGTTAGGTAGGACTTTGGTCTTGTAAGATACAACTTACTGAACCCTGTATATTAATATATACTAAAACAAAAGTTGAAAGTTTGTGAATATGTTGTACAGACTTTGAGAGATACGACCGTACAAAACACGATAAATAAGGTTGTACAGACTTTGAACAATAAGGATGTACAGAAATCGAACAATAAGATGTACAGAACTCGATAAATAAGGTTGTACAGACTTTGAACAATAAGGATGTACAGACTTTGAACATTAAGATGTACAGAACTCGAAAAATAAGATGTACAGACTTTGAACAATAAGATGTACAGACCTTAGACGAATAAAAAGTCTAAGAGGTGCGGTGGCCCCGTCATATCAGACTTTGGTCTTGAAGGTACAACTTACATATCCCTGTATTTTAATGAATACTAAAATATAGGTTGAAATATCTTGGTATTGTTCCATATAAATTGGTACTAACACCCCTAATACCAGTCAGCTATTTTCGCAGGTGATTTCTTAAGGAGAAATTGGAGATATTTAAAGGGAATCAAACTGTAAAGGTCTAGACCCAGTGAATCGGCTTAATAAATAGGCGTTCAGATAATGTGACTCTAACAAACCGTCCCTAATTACTATTTACTGTATATTACCTACTACATACTACATACTACCTACTACCTACTACTTACTGTATATTACCTACTACTTACTACTTACTGTATATTACCTACTACATAATACTGTATTGTATACACATTTTACTAATTTGCATTGACCTACTATTGACTCCTCACAGAATATCAGTAACTGAATATTGTCTAGTGCTCTAATGTAGTACTGCTAAAGATTATTTTGAAATCTGGTTGGGGTGATACTACATATGCCAATATGTAATCCTTCGTGTAATCTTAGGTCAATAGTCACATCAGCTCAGTATCAGTACTAGAAGTCCGTAATAGCAATCAGTAGTCCGTAATAACAATCAGTAATCAGTAATAACAATCAGTGATCAGTAATTGCAATCACTAATCAGTCATATTTCTGCTGTCATGTTTTTCAATACATCTATGTCTTCGTTAAACTATATTCGTTGATGGTTCCTCAAAGAGAAGAGCCAAAGCAGCTTATGTAACTTTGCAAGAAACGTAGTACCGCAAAACTCTCCGCCAAAAAATGGTAAGGGGCCATCATAGTATTTTGTACAACGATAGCTGTGATATGGTGTTCGGACAGAGTAGGCTTCATAAATGCTCTATAGATAGGGTCCTGCCTACAGTGGTTCTAATAGGTGTAGTTTTAGTCAGTATTATGTTCTCTACTAGTGTGGTCCCCGGTAACCAAGACATGGTCAGTAGTGTAGTCAGTCAGTTTTTAACAGAGCAAAAAGGTCAGCAGTCTTCTGTCTGTATAGTCACCAGAAGTGTAGTCAGATAGTAAGTGGTGGTGTAATCTGAATATCGTAGTAAGTCAGTCTTCCTTAAAGTAGAAGAGTCAGTCAGTATTAGCATCAGAGACGAGTTGGCTCATAACCATTCAATTCATTACACTAGTGTCTTTCGTATCATTTTCTTATATTCCAAAAGGTCTATATGCAAACCAATAAAATGTAGTGCTCCCTTAAAGCGTAGACATAAGTAAATCAGGGTAGTGCGATACCCATACTTTACCACTAGATAAGTCCGTGGTTTCATCACCAAAAGTCACGTGAGCCTCAATCTTGCCATATGTTAAGGATCTAAACTCAAATCAACTTTTCGCTTCTCCAAGTGCCAAATTGTCCAGCTTTTTAGGGCAGTTTGGTGTTTGTATCAAACCGTGGCTGCAGTGGACACCTGCACACACACCCCCGGTGGAGTCGCATTTTGCACCCAATTCCGCCCACAAATATCTCTCCTCCTACACCTTTTTCGCTAGGCCCAACTATGCTCGAGATGTCTTTTCGAAACAGCAGAGGCTCTGCAGGCTCTGTGGAGTCTCGTTACACGTTCTCCGACCTGTCGATGATTGACTTGGTTCGTGGCTTGAATGGAGCCACCTTCGACCCGTTCAACGGCGACCCAGACAACCACGGCTTTGACTCTGATCTGGACGAAGATGCCGTCGAGGGACTCGTGCCCGTGCCTACCCAACGGCCTCCCAGTGAGAGCCAGAGAAGAAGATTGAGCACCAATGTCGCTGGCATTCGGAGCAGGATCTCCCAGCAGAACCTTGTTGGGTTCTTTGGGGGTTCACAGAGAGGACGGGATGATGAGTCCAAATCCAGGGGCGAATCCAGAAGGCACATACTTTCTCTCAGGGGGCGCCCCACTTCTGTTGGTACAAAAGACAAAAAGGCTGAGTCGCCTCCGTCTTCGGCCAAGGATAGGAAAGGTACTCCTGAGAACAACGAGAATGTAGGTGCTGGGGAGAATATGGACCCCGCCGAGAGCACCGACACGTTGCAGGTTGCAGGCGATGTCAAAACGCAAACGCAGCCCGAGACCATAGAGGTATCCACTTTTAATGAAGAAAAGCCCAGACAGCGCAAGCCTACACGAAAGGCTCCTACAGATAAGGATCCCGAAGCCCTAGGAGACCAGACCGAAAAGGAAAAGGCCGATAAAAAGGCCCAGGAGTTAAAGTCTCAGGATTTGTCACGTGTCCAAGGCAAAGAGAAGGTGCAAAAGAAAGAAAAAAAGATAAGTGATGCAGATACCCCCACGGATAAACTTAAGTCACGGAACGCAGCATTATCTTCACTTGACCCACTCAAAAACGGCGCGTCGGATTGTCCCCTTGTTCCCACCAAAACCGAGCTTGAAGGCAAGTCCAAAGATGGCCACACAGGCACCACATGGATGCGCAAGTCGGCATCCAGTCTATTCCCTCTGCTTACACGTGACGGAGCAAATACACTCCCACCATTCCAAAGATGGTCCAATTTGCTCGGCAGCCACAGCAGCCATATCAACGACGACTCGTCTGTTTTTCTCCCAAGAGCAAGTGCAGACTGCAATACCATTTCTGGCGCTCAACTCTTGCAACATGATGGCATAGAGCCTCGTACCAGCAGTCCCGACTGCACTGAGCACGGCAAGCGGATGTACTGGCGCAAGTTGATCCAAGGCCGTTTTTCTTGGAGCCGCAAAAGTTCCAAGGTCAAGGAAGAGCCCATTAGTAATAGTGCACCTGTTGCCATGACGTTGAAGAAAAGCGGTATGGAAGGGGACAAGCACGTGAGACCAGTGTTGAAGTCTGCAAAACGCGAGGCCAAAGCTGAGGCCAAGAGTGCTACACTTGGGAACAAAAACGGAGACCAAGGCAAGAAAATTGGTGATAGTGGAACCCGGAGCGGAGATCCGTTTGTAACTGGTCCAAAGCCTGGCACTTCGGCCGCTACAAATAACCGTAACTTTGCAATAGTGGGAGCCTCAGACCCTCGGAAAACCCGTACCTCCGAGCCTAAGGCCAAGGCTGGCTCTTCAGCTGAACCCAAATCCAAGCTGCTGGCAACCAAAAGTCCACATAAGCTGACCGGTAAGAGTTCCGAAACGAAATCCAAGAAAAAAACAACCAAGCACAAGAAATCCGAGCCACTGCTGAAGTAGCTATGGGTTTAAAGAAATCTATGCTCAAATAGGTCTGGGCCATAAGGTCTAGCCCATAAGGTCTGGCCCATAATGGGTTTTCGGGACTATACGTCTACAACGGGACGGTTTTTGTGCAGGATCCGGATTTCAAAATTCATCCATTCTTCCCAAAAACCAACTCCCTCCAATTTTTCGCAGTATGGAATATAGTGTTCCAGTACTGTTGGTTGGATCAAGCTAATCTATCGCTCCTGCAGGTGGCCACGCGCTTATCTATCGCTCTGAGTCACCGCACTATAGCTCTCCTCCACTACTTCTTTTTGGTACTTCATTTGGTACTTCTTCTTAGTATACTCAATAATAGAATGTACAACTTAAAGCAATTGGTCAGACCAAATATTGCCAAGCTCGAGCCGTACCGGTGTGCACGTGACGACTTCAAGGAAGGAATTCTTCTTGATGCCAATGAAAATACCCATGGCCCCGCGCTCAAAACTGTCGATCCTTGGGAAGATGCCTTGCAACTCAACCGGTACCCTGATCCACACCAAATTGAGTTGAAACAACAGATTGTGGAGTTCCGCAATAGCGAGCCCAATTCCCACTTGAAAAATGGGCCGAAAATCTCGCCGAAAAACTTATGTTTGGGCGTGGGACTGGACGAAAGCATAGATATGCTCTTACGATGCGTGTGTATCCCTGGAAAAGATAAGCTTTTGGTGTGTCCGCCCACATATGGCATGTACTCCATCTGTGCATGTGTCAACGATGTGGAATTGGTGAAGGTGCCGTTGACGGTGCCCGAGTTCCAGGTGGACTGCGGGGCAGTGCTCGAAACCGTTCGAAAAGACCCCTCCATCAAATTAATATATGTGACTTCCCCTGGGAACCCCACGGCCAAGTTGGTTTCCGTGAACGACCTAGTGGGTTTACTAGAGCAAGCACGTGATTCGTGGAACGGGCTTGTGGTGGTGGATGAAGCATACATTGACTTCACCGAGAGAGTGGATGGAAAGTCGCAGTCGATGTCCACATTGGTCAACCAATATGATAACCTTGTGGTGATGCAAACGCTTTCCAAATCGTTTGGACTTGCAGGAATCCGACTTGGAATCACTTTCTGTAGCGAGGAACTTGCGCTGATTTTGAATGCCATGAAGTACCCCTACAACATTTCACTGTTGACGTCGACTGTGGCCATGAGAAGTACGGAAAAAGATGGACTTTCCGTGATGAACAGTCACGTGGAGCTGATTCGGGCCCAGCGGACGATTGTGGCCAACGAGCTTGCTCAAATGGAAGGCATTGGGAAGAATATCGGAGGTATGGATGCCAACTTCCTTCTTGTGGAGATCTTAAACAAGGACAATGTTCCATGCAACGAAACGGCAAAAAAGGTCTACAACCATTTGGCAACTTCCGAGTCCGTGGTGGTCCGGTTCCGGGGGACTGAGTTGAACTGTACGGGAGCATTGAGGATTTCCATTGGAACCGAGGAGGAGAACAAGATCATGCTTAAGAAGTTGGACGGTGCTTTGAAGAAGTTTAGATCGGAGTGATACACCAGGGAGCAGAAATTCCAGCTTCAAGGCTCTAATGATTGAAGAAGAACTCGCCTAGCTTTCAATATGGAACAACCAAGTCTGAACAATGACTAAGTCAAGTTCTAAAAATTCTTCATATTTCACAGATACAGAAAGACTCTCGATATATTTATGAGCGAATTCCATCCTTCTTACTGACTACTCTACCAGTCATATACACCAATCAGATATACCAATCAGGTATACCAATCAGATATACCAATCAGGTATACCAATCAGGTATACCAATCAGACCATTCAGATTCACCAGTCAGATTCACCATTCAAGAGACGTACAGTAACATCAAGTATCCAGTGAGTAGTCTAAATCTACACTACTTAATTTGTTCTTCACACATTACTAATGCTACCTACACAATATGATATTACGATTATGATGAAACGATTATAACGATTATGATAAAACGATTATAACGATTATGATAAAACGATTATGATAGCACGAGATAAGTTCCAAGTCTGAGTCTCCCCGGGCCCGAGCATGAAATGCATTTATATAGTTCTCCGACCACTTAGACGAATGATGCATTGACGATCAACCAGGTCAAAAATACCCTTCATTAAAAGAACTATTTAGATTTGGATCTACTTTTTATATTCTCCGTGTTAATACTACTGTCAGTGTATTACTATTATTTACTATGTATTATTACTGTACTACTGTACTGCTGTACTATTGACTACTGTACTGCTGTACTATTGACTATTGTACTGCTGTACTATTGACTACTGTACTGCTGTACTATTGACTACTGTACTGCTGTACTATTGACTACTGTACTGCTGTACTATTGACTACTGTACTGCTGTACTATTGACTACTGTACTGCTGTACTATTGACTACTGTACTGCTGTACTATTGACTACTGTACTGCTGTACTATTGACTACTGTACTGCTGTACTATTGACTACTGTACTGCTGTACTATTGACTACTGTACTGCTGTACTATTGACTACTGTACTGCTGTACTATTGACTACTGTACTGCTGTACTATTGACTACTGTACTGCTGTACTATTGACTACTGTACTGCTGTACTATTGACTACTGTACTGCTGTACTATTGACTACTGTACTGCTGTACTATTGACTACTGTACTGCTGTACTATTGACTACTGTACTGCTGTACTATTGACTACTGTACTGCTGTACTATTGACTACTGTACTGCTGTACTATTGACTACTGTACTGCTGTACTATTGACTACTGTACTGCTGTACTATTGACTACTGTACTGCTGTACTATTGACTACTGTACTGCTGTACTATTGACTACTGTACTGCTGTACTATTGACTACTGTACTGCTGTACTATTGACTACTGTACTGCTGTACTATTGACTACTGTACTGCTGTACTATTGACTACTGTACTGCTGTACTATTGACTATTGTACTGCTGTACTATTGACTACTGTACTGCTGTACTATTGACTATTGTACTGCTGTACTAATGACTACTGTACTACTGTACTATTGACTATTGTACTGCTGTACTAATGACTACTGTACTGCTGTACTATTGACTACTGTACTGCTGTACTAATGACTACTGTACTACTGTACTATTGACTACTGTACTACTGTACTACTGACTACTGTACTACTGTACTACTGTACTGCTGTACTATTGACTACTGTACTAGCTTGGTATCCTAGCGAGACCAAAGAATTAGTTCAAAGAACTATGCTCAAATATTCTCATAGCCTTGATGTCCTTCCTGTCTTCCATCGGAAACACGTCTCTGAATATTTCAAGGCATCTACAATAGGAAAATGTATTCTAGTGTGCAGCAAAAAGTTCACACTCATTAATTCAGCAAGACTGGTGAGTACTGGTTTACTGGTGTTTCAAGAGTGTTTCAAGAGTGTTTCAAGAGTGTTTCAAGAGTGTTTCAATGGTATTTCAGTTGCTTCTTTGTCTCACTACAGTGGTAGTATACTAGTATTAGACTAGTCAGTGCTACCAGTAGCTCTTGTGCACTGGTGTAGTAGCCCAAGCTGTGGTGCAGGCAATAGTAAGTTCTGCTACTGTAGATTGTAGTAGTAAAAGTGGTGGTCCGACTAGCTCTAGTGCGGAGAGGTAGTAGTAGAACTCTCATATGGAGATACATGATATGTACGTATGTCACGTGAGTTTCAAGCCTACAGCTGTTTTCGAGTCCCTGGGTATATAAGTGACGTTTTTTATAAGTAGTACAGTAACTTAGTGACGAGTACTCAGTAGTTATCGTTAGATTCTTGAGTACGTCTAATACTTGGAGTTATGTTCATTCGCTTCGCAATAAGTGGGAATCCGGATGATTATATAGCTAACCTGTGAATACCGGAGAAGTGAAGCAACGTGGTTAAAAGCCATGTCACTATTTAAGGTGACTAGATGAGTCATTGGCATTCGTGGGCTCAAAAGAAACATCTATGGCTAGTGTGTCTAGCCATTGTAGGTCTCACAGTTACACTAGTACTCAGTGCTTATAGTGGTATATAGCTGTGAATATTCATACCTAGTGGTGCTTAGTAGTGTTATTAGAAGGGCCCTATCCGAAGCCTGCAACCGTTTGTTGATACACCTACACAAGTGGGGAGGGGAATTAGTAACCCCATAGTTCAGGCCCGCCAGGAGTTTCAACGACTCTACCTTTTTTTGGTGATGATTTGAGGAGTATCCCCTTTTATGTACTTTCCGGCTTAATCATTTCGCTTGTTGATCTTCTCCACCAGCAGGTTTGCAGTATGTCTAGTATTCTGTTAATATAGGTCACACATAATGGACAAGTAATATATGTGGTATATCTCTGACAAAAACAGCTCTTATCAAAAGGAAAAGTGGCGAAACATAATTAAATGAGAAAGAACAAAATATGGAGTATTTATAGGCGGAGGGTCTTGGTGGAAGGTCTGGTGGTGGATGGCCTTGGTGGTGGGTAATAGTGGTGCGCGCACGCACACAAATTTTATCGCTAAGTAAAACTCACTCACGCACTTTTGCAACACCTCCAACACCTTCAACAGCACACATCATGGCCAAGCAGAACTTCGTGGGCCTTGTGGTGTCCCAAGGCAAAATGAACAAAACCGTCAAGGTGCGTGTGCAGACCAAGGCATACGACAAGGTCGTGCACAAAGAGGTGTTGAAAAGAAAAGACTACCTCGTGCACGATGAAGGCAACATCTGTAAAGAAGGAGATGTGGTTCGTATCGAGAGTATCCCCAAGATCTCTGCGCGCAAGTATTTTGCGGTGGCAGAAATGAAGGTGAACAAAGGTCAGAAGTTCGCGGAGTACCAGAGCTTGGCCAAGGAGAAAGTGGCAGCCGAAAACGAGAAGCGGTTGCAGGCCTTCTTAAATAGTCGAGATGAGTACGAGAAGGTCATCAAGAAGGTGGAGGACTTGAAGACGTTGGACCGTGTATCCAAGGCGTTGCAGAGCAACCCGGCCGCCGATCGGGAGGCCATTTTACAACAGGTCAATGAGATCAAGAAGAAATACAACATCGAGAACTGGCCCACCACGGAGCCGGTTCTTAAAGCCAATATCAACCAAAGTGAAACCGACTTGAAGACCTTGGAGAATAGAGTACAACACATCAAACTCATTTTGGACAAACTCATGTCCCCGGAGTATGCTCACCAGAGACAACAGATGTTGGAGACGACCACCAAGGGCAAGTATGGCGATGTCAACGGGCTCGATAAAGCCGTGCAGAAGAACCTTTTGCGCAAGTACGTGTTGGATGCACGTAACTCGCTTCCTCTATCACTCAGAACTTGTACATAGCGAGTGGAGGTCTGTCTAATCGATGGTACTTGTCATTGGCCTACCTTACATAATGACGCAATAGCAAAAGTAGTATATGGATAATACTAGAACCCCCCCATTAGTGCCAGTGCCAGAGTACCAGAACTACAGAATCAACCAGCCTAGACTACTGGAGTGATAAGTGCTAATTGATCAGATAATACACTTGAGGACTACCCTTCACTAACTTCATGCCTACATCCACTGCCCTTCTATTTCCATGTTCTATGTATATCTTCATAAGTAGGCCAGACCATTCGTATATAATAGGGAATAGTAAACTTAGGTGTATTACTAGAATTACGAGACAACTCCGACTAATATAAATTCCTACTAATATAAAGTCCAATTAATGTAAACTCTAGTTAATGTAAACTCTAGTTAATGTAAACTCTAGCTAATGTGAACTCTAGTTAATATAAACTCTAGCTAATATAAACTCTAGCTAATGTAAACTCCTACTAATATAAACTCCAACTAATATAAACTCCTACTAATATAATTTTAATCTTAGATACAGTGGTGGAGGTAGTGGAGTAGTTGGTCTCAGTAGTAGAGGCTCACCAGAGTGATAGGTTAGCCTGGTTGACATAGCCTGTTCATAGTATGTATTCTCTGAACAAGGGTATCACTCTTGACTAACTCTGGTGATGGGCTTGTTCTAGACTTCTAGTATAGTATACTTCCATACTACTCACTCTTACAGTCTACTCACTCTTACAGTCTACTCACTCTCCCATACTACTCTCCTAAAATAAGACTAGAGTATACTACTACTAATATCAGACTAGAGTATACTACTACTAATATCAGACTAGAGTATACTACTAATATAGGACTAGAGTATACTACTACTACTATACCCATAGAATTCTATAGTACTATGGCCTTTCCTTACTACTGTACTCTACTCTCGACTCTACAACTATACCACTACACTGCTACTACTGTACTGTTAGACCCACCATAATTAGTGCTCCCTATTGATGTGATTTGAGCCTACATTAACAAAGGCTCCTGCACCACCATTTTAAGTACCATGATAATGTGATGAGTCTCAGGTACAGGATAATGTGGTGAGCTAGATGAGTAGGTGACTTTGGTATCAAACTATTCGTAGCCGATTCTTTTCTCTGGGGACTCATTGGCGAATGGACCTAGTACCTGACATAAGACGAAAGTAACTATAGACCATTTTCTGATCTGCTGCTCAGTAGTCTACTATTTTAGCTTCTACTGTTTTATAGTCTACTACTTTAGCTTCTACTGTTTTATAGTCTACTTTTTTATAGTCTACTCTACTCTCTACTCTACTCTCTACTCTACTCTCTACTCTACTCTCTACTCTACTCTCTACTCTTTGACTCTATAGTCTGCCACTTTGAGTAATCTTTTAAAGTCTAAAATCCTTAATCAACTTAAAAATGCACTTGTTACAATCCGTTAAATTATATATCCATGTCATCATACTCATATCCGTAACAACTCTAAGGTAACTTCTAGTTAATAGAACAAAGCAGTTAAGAAAAGTCTGCAAAATTGATCCGTAACTTCGGATAAGAATTCTCTCTGATGGTCGACTCTCGGGTTTACTGTCTTCCACGCTCTACTATCGACCGTAACAGAACTGGTACGGACTTCGGGAATGTGACTGTCTAATTAAAAATAGCATTACCATGCTCTCCCAAGGACGTTGACGCAATGTGAAGAAATTCAATGAAAATCACGTAGACGGCGGACTAGCTGTGACTCTCTTCAGGTAGCCAAATGCTTCGTCATTTGAAATTCCATCGTTTTTTTTTTTTTGAAATTTGCACCCGAAATAGTTACTTCTATGTATTTGACAGTGTGCGAGCGTACTGTAACAAGTTGCAAACATCAAAAAAAAAAAAAAAAAAGAAGAAAAAGGGTTACTTATAAAAAACAGAAACACTAATCCAAAAACCCCTAATTCTTTTCTAGAATTCTAAGCTCTCTAATAATAGTGCTATTGGGGATTGGGAGGAGACCAGACCAGATTACGAGCCCGCGCACGGCATCACTCACTGCGCGTTCCATACATCGCTAACCCACTCCAACCACCCACTCCAACCACAGGCCTTGACAGGTCCAACACCATACTTAAATACACTTCGAGTTCGCCAGGCAGAAACCAATGAACCATAGAACATACTCTAAACTCCGAAACCACCATATATTGAAATATACCATTTGAGCTTCCTCCATGGAATAGTCTACAACACACTACAGTCGCATATATAAACACCACCAATTAATACACCAACACCCGGTTCCACCCTACACCCCCCAAAATATAAAAGAAAAAACGCAACATTCAAACAACTACAACACACTACAGATTACACACTATACCATCAAAATATATTATTTTCGGATATGAATAAATCGGCAACGTCGCAGATGCTCCGACGAAGACTCACCGATGCCAAACAACTCTTAGGGTACCTGCAACACAACACCATTCTGGTGCTCCGGTCGGACTCTCTCCTCAAATACAAAGATAAGTTCAAGTGTATTCTTATCCCCAGCCACCTTGAAGAAATGGAACGGAAAGCTGCATTGATGAACGATGAGCCGTTCGACGTGAGTCGCACCCATTTCTTCCTCCAGCACTCTCTCCACATTCCCGTGCTCACGGTAACCAATTTGAGTGTGCAGCCTGGAGAAAGAAGGTTTGTGATGTGGCTCATGGTATCATCGTATTTCCCCTTGATATCGGCATGTCTTGCTCCACTAGCCAATTTGGTGTCGTTTATAGGACTCATCCAGAACTGGAGGTACGATCTTGGTCTTGGCAAAGACCACCCAGAAATACACCCAGTTTTGCCCTTGAACATCATTGCATTTGTGATGGGCATTCTTGGGAATGTCTCTCTAGTGTTGAATTTTCTGGGTCTCTTTCGCTACTCTTTCACCCAATGTGTATCCATTACATGTTGGGTGTTGGCCGCGTCTCTCTTGATGGCCGCAGTAATTGTCACTGCTCTCAATCCACTCCCTAATGTGGTGCTAACTGAGGGTTACTGGCTTGCGGTGTTTACCGTGGGAATGTACTACTTGTGCCTGCTTATCATGCTGTTTAACTACTTGGGGTACTGGCTCCAGAAGTACCCTGCCACGCTTAACTTGACGCGCAAACAACGCCTGCTTATGTCGTTCACCATCTCTTTTTGTGTGTGGCAAGCTGTCAGTACCATAGTCATGTCCAAGCTCATTCCGGATCTACCTTATGGGAGCTCTTTATACTACTGCACAGTGTCCATGTTGACCATTGGTCTTGGCGATGTGGTGCCCAAGAGTCCAGGTGCGAAGGTGTATGCCTTGGTCTTTTCGTTTGTGGGTGTGCTTATTATGGGGCTTATCATTTCGGTTCTTCGCCAGGTTGTGCTTACTTCTGCTGGGCCCAGTATATTCTGGCACCACGTGGAGATCCACCGACTCCGGGCTCTAGAGAAGATGAGAAAGGAACAAATCCAACATACTCCGAATTCCCTGAATTTTCTGAATCCTATTATGCCAGACTCCTTGAATTCTCCCTTTCAAAACCCTCTGAAACCGGTTGTGCCCACTCTTCTAGGGCCAAATCTGCCATATACGCTGGAACCTGTTCTTCTGGAGCTGGAGCTGGAACTTGCTGATGACCCTTCGTTTGCATATATCCGCCAGATCCGGCGAAAAGTCCAGGCCAAGCAATCCCAACGCCAGCTTCTCTGGACCGTGGCCATCTTCATTCTGTTCTCGCTTCTAGGCGCATTGGTGTTTTCGAGAATTGAAAAGTGGAACTACTTCAACGGTGTATACTTCTGCTTCCTCTGTCTTCTTACCATTGGTTATGGAGACTACCATCCTGTAACAAGATTGGGCAGGGTGTTTTTCGTGATTTGGGCCATTGCAGCTGTACCTTTGATGACCATTTTGGTGCTGAATGTGGGAGACCATATTTATGAGATGGCGGTGAAAGTTGATGATTTTACATCGCATGCCTTCGATTTCCGTACCTACATGGGCCTCTTTTCCCGGCCGCTGGAACAAGAGCTGGAGCCTCAGCAACAGGAGCGGAGGACAGTGCCTTCCCCAGAGCCTCGCACACCCAAAGAGGCCCAACTCTACAAGACACAGGAAGTTGCCCAGAGTCTTAGTGCATTCAAAAGATTGTTTGTCAATTTCATGGACCACCCCGATAAGCAGTACGACTTGAGGGAATGGAAAGAGATGCTCGAGTACTTCCAGGTGCATGATCTCTCGGAAGAATACTTCTGGATGGGCGAGTTTCTGCCGTTGAAATTGCCTCTCAAGGAATCCAATTACTTGTTGATGACGGTATTGTTGAAGATGACGAAGGATTTGAAGGAATTGCAGGAGATGCAGGAGAAGGCCATGGACCCAAATCTGGACTCGGATCTTACCCATTCAGTCAAAGAAAACAGTGTGCATTTTAAAAGACCAGAATAGGTCTAGAATGCCCGGATTTCCACTTCACCCTATTAATTACCTTTTTTTGGTCGCAGGTCGACTTTCTGACGTTCTCCAAGAGATTGCATTGAGGCAGGTACATTACCTTCCACTTCCCTTCGTTACTTCTCTTTTTAAGAGAGAAAGTGACGGCCAAATTCTGATTGGACACTTGGAGCACTTTGCTATTGAAGAGCTTCAATCGATTGAGTGTGTGCTGTCATTGTTCATGGTTGCTTCAAGCACCGGTACATCGCCACGGCTAGTACCTCGCTACGGCTGGTACATCGCTACAGCTAGGAGCATTTTTGATGTTTTCAAGCGATAACTTAATCTCAAAATAATGCTCCTTGATGGTCATAAGCTCGAAGTTCACCTTGTGTCTCGAGGCTGCAGTGAGGTCGACACAACCATTACCTTCCACATGTTCTCCCCAGTTCATCATAATCCACACACACCAATTTTTTTTGAACAATTTTTGTTCATCATACTATTTCCAGTGCTTGCATTACCTCCATCTCCACCGCCTTTACTAATTTTTTCAATCCACTACTGGATCTCGGACCAGAACTGATGCCATATATGCTGCTTTATATGCAGGCAATCACGATGCGCGTCATTCTAATTAAAATAAGTTCACCAGACTCAAGTGTCACTACACATTAATTAAAAAGGTATACACTATACGACCAAAGGGTACAAATTTCCCTTGGCAGGTCTCTTCATAAAGCATACTCTAGTTCTGTTTTTCAGTATATTGGGTTTCATTCTAGTGTCAGTTTTGTCACTGAGTTTCACGTGGGTCTCAGTTAAGTCATACTGAGTTGTTAGGTGTCCGAACTGACGTTGGTTTCTTTTCCGGTGGAGTCTTTTGAAATCGACGAGATGATACTGGAGCCGGCGCCGCAGCCGTACGACCCCGTGGTGTGGCGTTTTTCCCGCTTCAAAATCTCCCTTTCCCAGCTCCAATACGCTACTTTTACTATTATAGGCATAGCTCTTCTCTGGCCCTGGAACTGCTACCTCAGTGCTCTGGCATACTATGGCGACCGGTTCATGCATTCCCCATCGTTGGTCAAGATCTACTCCTCCACCATGATGTCGGTGTCTACCATTGTGCTGACCACCTTTAACTATTTCTTATCGCAGAAACAGAGAGGTGCTAACTATAAGTACAGGATCAATGCGGGCTTGGGACTCACTATAGCCATTTTCGTGGTCATGGCGTTTTCCTGTACCATGGACTTGTTTATCCGGATGAACGATACGGCGTTCTTCCTTGGGCTTATGTTTATGGTGATGCTTAGTGCTATGGCGACGTGCGTGGCCCAAAACGGCACCATGGCAACCGTTAATGTCTTGGGCCAGCTTTATACCAATGCGGTAATGGTGGGCCAGGCCATTGCTGGTACGCTTCCGTCCATAGCATTGATCTTGTCTATTTTGCTTATTGGAGATCGTCACCACCAGGGTGTTCTTGGCACTTCTCTGCAGGATGCCGATGATTACTACCTCGATAAGAACTATGGGCTTTTCATCTACTATATTACGGCCAGCTTGGTTTCTATGGCGTCGATTTTTCTCTTTTCGCTCTGTGGTTACCATAAACGAGAACTGCAATATCGGGCCTTATCGGAGATTATGGAGGATGGACTTGCTGAGAATGTCATTTCAGAAAATATAGACCCGTTGGATGAGGTTCAGCAAATTCACGTACCCTTTACTGTTCTTTGGTCCAAGCTCAAGTTAATCGTCATGACTATCTTCTTTACATTCTGCATCACCCTATGCTTCCCTGTGTTTGCATCGGTGGTGGAGTCTGTGCACACCGAGTCCAAATTTCTTCTTTTCAAGAAAAGCATTTACATTCCGTTCATTTACTTGGTGTGGAACGTGGGTGACTTGGCAGGACGGATCTTATGTGGTCAGGCCAATTCCAAGGTCCTCATTCGAAACCCTAAGGCTTTATTCATTTACTCTTTGGCTCGTTTGGCATTCATCCCGTTGTTTCTCACATGCAACATCCATCCCCAGGGAAAACGGGCCATCATTCCGTCTGACTCATGGTACATTGTGCTCAACTTCTTATTTGGGCTCTCCAACGGCCAGCTAGCAACGTCATGTTTCATGATTGTGGGAGACCACTGTGATGGCGCTGATGAAAAGGAAGCTGCGGGTGGCTTCACCACGGTATTCTTAAGTGTGGGTCTTGCTTTGGGCAGTGTCATGAGCTACCTTTTGGTGCTAGTGGTTGGGTAATTCGATAGAATATGGATGGATTCAGTGTTTCCAGAAATTCCAGAATTGAAGGACTGCCTCTCATACTGGCTACTAGTAATTTTGAGAGAATCCGACTTATAAAAAATAGGACAGAATAAGCAGGGATTCCAAGATTACGGATGACTGGTGGGACTTTTATCTCTATACTCCTTGATACGACCTCTAAGATCCATTCATGGGATTATGAGGCTACTTAGGTAAGGTATTTGATTGGTCCTTCAGCAGCTCTTGTCCATTAAAGCAGGTATATTAATTTAGAGCTAGTACTTGATGTAGTTTCATTAGAGGCTGAGTTGTAATTAGGAATTGTTCAGATCAAGAAAATTTGATATTATTTCATCCCCTATACATGTATCACTAAATGTGAAGTTTTGGTAGGTGACCAAGATAATGGCTAGCGTAAAACACGGTTGCAAAGGTTTGGAGCCCGGGAGTATCCCCAATATTATACCACCAATCCATGGGCCGTACTCGTCCCAATTATTTTTCTTCCTAATGAACTTTACCATCGAGACGAATGAACACTTAACTATAATCTAAGATGCATGACTCTTGTTTTGTAAACTGTAACCTGTGAATAGAGTATCTTAGACAGTAGCAATGACGTCACTGAATGTTGAAGGCTAACAAAAATTTCTATACTGACTCACTATTAATCATACGAATTTCTTAAGATTACTAGTGAAATAATTATGTACATACAGATTTATGACTCAAACCCATATCAAACAGACACTACACCTTACCGTACTGTACGGTACTAAGCTGATTATGGTGGGTATGGTGGGTATGCTTATGAGCAGGATAAGTACTTTGAAGATGCAGGACCCGAAGTATAGACCTTTTTCTGATTGGTAGAGTGTAATTAAATCTTCGGATATAAGTTGACATGTTCATTAGTTGGTCCAGCACACAGGGTCATTACTCACCAGGGTCAATTCAGTCCTGAATACACGTACAATTGGAGCCACCCGTGTAAAAAAACACCAAGAAGTACCAAATCAGTCATACAGTCGTGGAGAGTGCTTACTGACTCTTTACTGAGACTTCACTGAGACTTTACTGACTCTATATTAAGTCTTTACTGAGGCTTTACTGACTATACTGAGTCTTTACTGAGACACTACTGACTTTTTACTGACTATCCTGGAGAGTTTTTCGATGCCACGTTTTTTAGTTTGGCACTGGATATTTTCTCCCTGGTATTGTATCATCACTCTGAAACAGTGTGTATTGTCATCAATAATGTAGGGGGGACTCTCACTAACCTTGTAGTTAATTGCTTTTTGAGAACTCAAGTAAGCAGTATATTTTTGTACTTCTTTTTGAAGTTTTATCCGAACAAAATTTATAGACTTGTAGCTTATGAATAAACGTATATGTATATGAAATTTGTGACCATTTCCGTTTGAAACCTGGGGAATCTGTGACCATGAGTATTTGAAACCTTGGGAAATTGTAACCATGTGTATTTGAAACTTTCGGAAATTGTAGACTGTGAATCCGGAGTGGCTTATATAACTTTGAGTCTTTCACCCACTGAGCCAGTCTTCAGTCTCCCACTGAGCTAGTCTGTCTTTGACTCTCATTGTCAGTCAGTTAGTCATTCTGTGTCTCACTCAGTCAGTCACATACTTAGTCTGTCGTTCACTCGTTGTCGTTCACTCATTGCCGTTCACTCACTAACTTGCTCGCTTATTGCCGTTCACTGAACATGGTAAGGATAGAGCCATCAAGCACCAAACGCCTACAACAAAAATCAACGTATAGTAATCATAGTGTAGTCTGGTCTAATTATAACAGTGTTGCAGTAAGCAGTCAGTATAGAGTTAGTAGATAGTATATACTCAGTAGTTAGTCTATACTCAATAGTTAGTATATACTTAATAGTTAGTCTATACTTGATAGTTAGTCTATACTTAATAGTTAGTCTATACTTGATAGTTAGTCTATACTTAATAGTTAGTCTATACTTGATAGTTAGTATATACTTAATAGCTAGTATAGACTTAGTAGTCAATACATACTTAGTAGTCAGTATATACTTAGTAGTTAGTCTAGTGGTTCTACTTGTTGGATTTTTGCTAGCACTTACAATACTGTTAGATCCTCCTAGGTAGTGCATTACTTATTGAGGTGTCTCGAGCCTACGCTGTCTAATCCTAACAATGACCATTTCATTGTACCACTTCTCTACCATCATTGTACTAGGTACCAGGAGGGCGTGTGGAGAGTTTTCTCGCTTGCACCAACAACAACCAGCTGAATAGGCATCGCCGCTGCAACTACTTAAGTAGCCCGATTTATCCCTATGGAGAAATATAGGCGAATGTACATAGTAAAAAGGGTCCCCGACGTAACAAGAATCCAACAAATACCTATTAGATACTCTTCATTGATAATCGCTCCGAGAAGGAATCTGAGCCACTTATATGACTTTTGAATATAAATCGTGACCTTGATAAACTCTTCACCAGAACAATAGGTGTGACTGTTCAAACTCAACGAGATTTTGCAATGCATTGTTAGGATCGGACGGTGTAGGCTTCATGATATCTTCAAGTGTCTCCCCTGCCTACAGTGGATATAACATTACTAATATACTATGGCTTGCTTAGTAATGGTAGATGTGAGTGGCAGTAATGGCAATGGAATAGTAGAGTTGATGGTGGAGGGAACTTCTTCGGCTCTAGTGAAATATTTGCGGCCAGGAAAAATGCTGTTCAACTTATCATGTGATTTTGACCGGGCAACTAGGCATACTCACGTGCCCAGTTGATCAGGAACCGATGCTACTATCCTTTTTCGGTTCACCGTCTACGCCCCATCCTCTTTGTGCAAATGCCAACAACCCAGCATCTGAGGCCTTGACTATGATGGTGGAGAAGCGCTTCAGACACTTGCCTGTTTTGAACGATAAAGGCAAAATTGTGGGTGTCTTGGACATAACAGAGTCCAACTATAGTTTCGACTAGGTAATTAACGTGCTTACTAGAATCTGGCAATATGCTTGTGATATCTGTTTGTCTGGGAAACCAAGCACTTGATCACTGGGGATCGTAGTGGGATAATAAGGAGAATTCATAACAAGTGGAGGTAGCATTGGAGGATATACGGCGCTGGGTGAAGGTCTTATGAGACCAGTTTATCCAATTCTTCCCATACCACGTTATAGTACTTCATAGTACTTCATAGTACTTCATAGTACTTCATAGTACTTCATAGTACTTTATAGTACTTTACATTACTTCACAGTCCTTCATAGAATTTCACAGTCCTTCACAGTAAGTCACGGTAACAACTCTGGCAGGCGACTCCTCGAAGGGGGATCAAGGTTATTTTAGCTCTTGGGCAAGAGATTGTGCGTGAAGTAGTCATGCACGTTAACAATAGGACTCTGGTGGGTACACTTAGCTGGAGAATCGTCGAAAAAGGAAATTGAAAAACGAGTCGAGAAATAGAATCGAAAAAAAGGAGTCAAATTATGTGCTCAAAATCCCAGTTCGGTTAACAAGAAAATGTGGATATGGGATGTATTGATTATTGCTAGATGGGAGTGCTTAGTGCGCATAGTACTATAAGAAACAGTAGGCTCATATAACACCAAAGAAAGAATTACGTAATTGACCAGAAAAAAACTGACCACTCTATTCATTGCCCTCCTCACTTCACCCAATATGTAGCTCCCCTGGGTTTTGGCCGACTCTTGTATTTTAAGTTGGCCGAGCGGAGTGTCTAAAAGTTGAGAAGTGCCAGCCATGTCCAAAATAGTAGAGATTCGCACAATTTGCACCCAATGCGAATGCACAGCAAAAGAGACAGTAAGGGAACAAGAACTGACAGTACTAGTAAGGACTGGACTAAAAGCAAGTAGCTAAAAAAAAGAAGCAAAACACCGGTACAAGAATCCAAAGAATCCAAAAATTAGTTCACATCCCAATATTCCAACCACCAATTATACCTCTCTCCGAAAAAAAAAAAAAAAAAGAAGAAAAACAAACTTGTTGTGTGCCGTTTCCTGGCCTCTATTCAAGTATACTCCATGGAGCTTGTGCAGAGTGCAGGCAGCGCACACACCCAGAACAGAAGCCAACTGAGCCTCCGCACAGGCCATAACGCATCATGTCTTTCTGGGACCAAAACAAAGATACCTTTAAGTCCGTCGGCAAGGCCACTATTAAGGGAGTGGGCCAAGGCACCAAGGCTTTGAGTTCTGCTGGATACAGGACTTACAAGAATCATTCCGGCATCCCGTCTTCCGAGAAGGAGCCCGTGGAGTATGTTCCGGGCTCCGTGCCTTCGTTGACCAAGGAACAACTCCACGCCATGCCGGCCCCACCACGCCGGGGTCAACCCCAGCCACAATCTCAAAACCCACCTCAAAACCCACCTCAAAACCCACCTCAAAATCCACCTCAAAATCCACCTCAAAATCCACCTCAGATTCAAAACCAGACTCAAAATCAGCCACCTCAATATCCGCCCCAGGGACAACCCCAATATAGACAGCCTCAGACCCAATACCAACCCAATACGGCTCAAAACGCCTCAACTCAGGGTACCCCGGCTCAAGCTGCCCCCGCTCAAACAGCCCCTGCTTCGTCTCTTCCAAACTTGTTCCAGCAGTCCGCATCCCACTTACAGACTCTTGGTGACCTTGCGTCCAACCCACATGTTCAACAATTGTACCACCAAGTAAATAACCAGGTTTCTGCTCACAATTCGGATGCTCAGAACCAGCAAATCCCTTCATACCAACAAGCAACAGCCACTCCTCCGGGAGTTCCTCCAAGAAACCCTGGTGCTCCAAATACAGTTGTTCAAAACACAGATGCTCAAAATACTCCTGGACAACCCCTACCATATAACACTGCGGCTTATAATACCCCCTTACCAGAAGGTACACCGTATGGTGCCAGCTCAGCATCCACCGTGCCGTATATATCTAGTGCTGGATCTGCTTCCACAGAAAAAGAAACACCAAAAAACCCTACTGATCTTTCAATGCTTACTCCTCCTCCAATCCATAAGAACAGAGCTCCTTCTTCTGCCTCTCTGAACACTCCACTGAAGTACGCGTCGCCTTCTGCTCCGCATTTACCCTCTCGCTCTAGTGCTGGTGAAGTTCAGGACGTCCAAGCCTCTTCAACTCCCGAAACAACGCCTCATAGCTACTCTTCAGGGACTCAACCAAAGGCCTGGAGCGGGCAAAACAAATCTGGAATTCATGAGTGTCCGCCAGTGCGCTATACTGAGCTAGATCTCTCGAAAGTCGGTCCTCCACCTCCAAGAAGACACGACTCCAAAGCTCCGGAAATAAGCCATTCTCCTGCAATTCAGTCTAATCCCATTCAAAGAGAACCAAGTCACTGTTCGCCTCCACCCCCACCTCCCAGATCGGCTTCTGCTACCAGTGTCTCCGGTATAAGTACTGCTAGTGTTTCTGCTCTGGCACTGACCGAAAAGCCCAAAAAGGTGCCTCCTCCAAAACCAAAGAAATTGCTGACTGTAGCTGTGAATGCCACGGGAAACTCAGTTTCTGAGCATGCATCAGAGTCAGATACTACCGAAGTCGAGCAGCTTGAACTGAAATTGCTGGGGCAAAGGGGCCAGGTTAACTTTGCTGCCGAAATTGCTAATTTGCGGCTTGGAAAGGTTACGGCTCAATCCTCTTCGACATCTCCAGAGCCCGTGAATGTGAAAACCCCGCCTCCAAAACCAGTAAAGCTTCAAACATTAAGTGAAAACCCCCACTTTAATTCCAAGCTTGGTGGTGAAAAAGTGGCCGAAAGCCCTGGAAACGTGCCTCTTAAACATATCAAGCCTACAATCGCCAACAAGCCAGATAAACCCGCCAAGCGTATGGCGAATGAACTCGAAGAATCAAGTGCATCTTCTCTGGTTTCTCCTCCTCCTGTCCCTGCGCCTCGGCGCTACAGAAGGGAGGCTGTTCCGTTACCCGTGCCTGTGGCCGAAGATCTGACTGAGAGTGAATCCGAGAAAGCACCCGAGAGTAAGAGTGATGGTAACAATGAGGGTGATCCTAAAATTCCCGATCGTGGTATCGATCTCGAACTCTCCTCTGGTTGGTATGGTGAAAACATGGATTGGAAAAAGCTACCAGAATCTCTTGTAGGCCTCCAGTGTCGGACCGAATTCCAGAAAACAGCATCAACGTTCTGCAAAAGAAGTATCGAATTGGTGTTACACGATTTGTCTCGCGTCAAGTATCTCATCCTGTGGAAGGACTATGACTATGCCAATGCGTCTGCAAAGGAGGTGAAGTCCTCTCCGTCGCCTATAACACTGAAAGTGCCTACAAGAGAGGTTGCGATTGAAAATTCCAAGACAATCGGAGCATCAGTTGTCAAGTGGTGCCAGGAAAAACTCGGCCAGTTGGTTGCAAGGGGCGAGTGCTGGGACTTGGCGCATGAGGCGTTGAAGCTGGTGCCTGAAGGAGCCTTTGTGTCTTTATATATCCATCATGGGTATCCCTTTTTGGAAATTTCCGGCACCCCCGAAGGTGTTTTGGTCATTAAATGGCCCATGGACTTGATCAGACCCGGCGACATTTTGCAGTTCAAAACTGCCGTCTTTAAGAATCCGGAAACCGGCAGTGAACTGACCGCTGGCTTTCCCGATCACACTGCGATTGTGGAAAGTGCGGACTTGGACACAATTACTGTGTTGGAGGCAAATACTGACGAAACGAAGGTGGTGAAAAGAGGATCGTATACGCCCAAACACCTTGTTTCTGGAAAGATGACGGTGTATAGACCCATGCCGAAATCCTGGGGAGAGTAGGACTTTGGCTACTGTGTGAACATGTCCGAGTAAGTACATTTGAATGCAAACACTGGTCTTGTTACAATAGCAGAGAAGTATTCGTCTAGTTTATTCCAACTACTAGTATAGCTCACCCTCTTCCGGGTCCTAACAATCCTCGGCCCATTGCCAGTGTATAGCAAGAGGCATAACAGCGTGTAACAGTGACTAGTGTGTAACAGTGACTATAGTGTGTAGAAGGTATACTTGCCAAAAGAGCCAGCCCAGGGAAGAAGGTGCCGGTTTCGAAGAAGTACCAAGCACCTCTTGGTCATTTGCTCAAAGCACTACTTAACCCCATGTCATCAGTGAAATCTAGATACCTATGATAGTACAATACCACACCAGTCATAGATTTAAGTCCACTTTGGGCAGAGCTTCAGCCAGAGGCATACACTGTCTGAACCTGCCATCTCCCCGATTTTCATAATACAAAGAAGAAGTCCTTTTCTTAATGTTGTCTCCTCGACCCTCACCGCATGATGATGGCCTGTGATGGCCTGCATTGACCTAGAGCAATCAACACTATTATTCTTGTGGAGAGTTTTTGCAAGCCACTTTTTTCTCCAAACACCAAAAAAGCAACTCAGATTCCTACTTTTGAGGAATCATCAACCAAGAAAGATAACTCAGTACTTAAACGTTACAGCAAGAATCTAGCAGTAGTTTAGTAGTCAAGTGAATAGTTAGTAGTCAAGTGAGTAGTCAGTAGTCAAGTGAGTAGTCTAGTAATCAAGTGAAGTAGTCTAGTAGTCAAGTGAGTAGTCTAGTAGTATTGGGACACGGTGGATATTCAAGTAGGTAGCCATATATAGTGAGTATTTGTACATGGCATTCATAAATATACTTGGATCATGTACTCCAGGGCTCATAAGCACTAGTCGCGAAACTGAGGTCTATTGATTCAGACCATCTCATGCAACCCGGCATTTCCCAAAAAAGAACCAATTTATTGGAAATTAACAACTAGCTATTCAGACTTGGTCTCTTTAGGGATTTTTTCTTTCAAGTGGGGGTATACCAGGATTTAAGTGGGGTCAGCCACCTCAGTAATAGTAGAGCAGTCATAGTCATAGTAATAGAGATATAGTACTAGAGATATAGTACTAGAGATATATTAATAGAAATATAGTAATAGAAATATAGTACTAGAGATATATTAATAGAAATATAGTAATAGAAATATAGTAATAGAAATATAGTACTAGAGTTATATTAATAGAAATATAGTAATAGAAATAGTAATAGAAATATAGAAATAGAAATATAGTACTAGAGTTATATTAATAGAAATATAGTAATAGAAATATATTAATAGAAGTCGCAGTCACTAGCACTGGTCAGCACCACAAATTAGTACTGGTCAACAGTCACTCATTAGGACTAAAGACCAAAAAGAAGGATTCATGGAAGAGACTTTTTACAACCGGGCAAAATGGTCAACTGAGTAAATGATAACTGATGAAGTGAGTCTAATGAGTTTGCAAGCCTGTTTAAGAAGTCTTCGAAACAGTCTAATACCTGGTATAAGGTGACTTAATAATCTACTATGCAGTAATTAAGGCAGATATAAGGTACAGTTAATAATAGAAAAGAAACAGTAATAAAAAAGAAACAGTAATAAAAAAGAAACAGTAATAAAAAAGAAACAGTAATAAAAAAGCATTTTTCAACTTTCAGTGACTGGGTTCCATGGTGAGCAGTGCATATAGACATCACTCATCAGTGGGTGCTCATAAAAGCGCATCGCAGCACCCGATCCTAACGCTCAAAATCACCACTCCCAAGAAATGCCTAGCTCCGAGGCCCATGCCCCGGCCCTTTCGACTCCTCAAACCGACGACACCTTTACATATGCCAAGGTCAACAAGGCAGAGCTAAAAAGAGACCATTTGGGCTTAAACCCTGGGGAAGACTATATGGAGAAGCTCCATGACTATTACTCGCTACAAGAACTAGCAGCGTTCCTTGATACGCGGGACCCGGAGCATCCTGACCAAAGGACGTATCTGAAGGTGACGCTCCAGTTTCCCGATTCGTTGATTTGTGACTCTGCAGCCATCGTTCAAAGCCTCCAGAAAATGCTCCCACTGACTCAGCTGGGTCACGTGCCTCTGCTAGAGACCAACGATAAGAACCAAAATCTGTGCTGTGGCCAAGGACAAAAAGAAACAGACAAGTGTGGGTCTCTGTGTATTCCAAGTTCGCAATGCCCTTCTGAAAACAACCAACCCGTGGGCCAGAGACTTTGGATCTTGGCCGATACTTCCTATTCTGCATGTTGTATTGATGAAGTGGCTGCTGAACATGTGGGTGCAGACTTGGTGGTGCATTTCGGAGACGCTTGTCTTAATCCAGTAGCTTCTATTGCCTCTGCATATGTGTTTGGAAAGCCTCTGCTAGATCTCCAAGATATTCAGGCTAAGTTCCGCCTGCGGTACCCTGTGCCTTCCGAACAAACGGTGGTGTTGATGTCTGATGCTCCACACACTTACCTCCTACAAGCCATAGCCGAGTCTTTGCCAGAATATACCATCATAACTGCAGACTTGCACTTGCAAAATGACGTCACGTGTATCGGGTACCGCCCCCAAGAAAGTGGTGATATTACTGCACTTGGACGACTCTTGAGGTTCCCCCAAGGTTATACTGCAGATGCAGACCTTGATCTCCTGACGCTAGACCTCTTCCACGTGACTGTGCCTGAATCCCCCCGGCTCCTCCAGCTCACCACCCAGTTCCTGTCTGTATCGACCTACCACAACGGAACAGTTTCGCAGGGCCCATTCCCCAACCTCATGCGCAGATACAGGTACATGCACATGGCCCGGTCAGCAGGCACCATTGGCATCCTAGTCAACACGCTCTCATTGGCCAATACCAAACGTCTCATCCGTGAACTCTCCTCTAAAATCAAAAGCGCAGGCAAAAAACATTATTTGTTTGTGGTGGGCAAGCCCAACGTGGCCAAGCTAGCCAACTTCGAGGCTGTGGATCTCTGGTGTGTTTTGGGCTGTGACCATCAAGGGATTTTATTGGACCAAACAAATGAGTACTTCAAACCCATTGTGACTCCCTATGAGTTGTTGTTGGCCATCGGCGATGAGTTCTCCTGGACTGGTAAGTGGGTCACGGACTTCCAGAGCGTGCTCAATCTCACTGCAGAAGAAGAAGAAGAGAACGAGACCAAGAATGAAGATGTTGATGCCAGTGATGAGGAGCCGGAGTTCGATCCCGTGACGGGGCGGTTTGTCAATGCCCGGCCTTTAAGACGTCTCAACCATCTACAAATTACTCAGGAGCCTGCAGAAGAAGAAGACTATGAAAACTCCCAAAACTCACTGGCCATAGTGAAGAAGCTTCTGGGTGCAGTGGCTCTCAGGAACACAGTCTCTACCTCAGCCGCACATTTGCAGACACGCGAATGGACTGGCTTGGGAAGCGACTGGACGACTCCTGAGCAGCTAAGTCAAGAAGGAGCCGAAGTGGAGGAGGGTGACATTGGTATAGCACGTGGCTACTCTTTCGACACCAAAGGTCACTAAGACACAAGACACTTAGACGACAAGAACACTAGACGTACTAAAGGAACTAAGGACGCTAAAACCTAAGGAGTGTCACTTACAGTTACCTTTACGAAAACTGTATACTGCTGGTGCTTATGGACATCGGACGGATTTTGCATATTGGCTAATCCTTCTTAGATGAACCTGGTTATATTTATGCATGTTATTCTGCTTCAGAAACATGGCAATGCATTTGGGAGAAAAGATCACAGAAAGTTCCAGCCACTGACATCACTTTCGCCTGAACGACATACCGAGTCGTTAATTACTATGGCGAAAACTTATGTCGATTCTGAACTCCTAGTATTCCCTCATAGACCTCTTGGAACTTTACAGTTACTACTAGCTACTGTCTATTCCAGAGTGGTACGTTCACAACTAGTGTGAATGGAGTATTGGCTATTGGAATTGGTTTTGCACTTTCGCATATCGACTAGTTCATTAGCTTAATCCAATATATCCATTTCATGGACACTGCATAAATACTGGACTAGCGATAGAGTGGTGTTGGACTATGTCTAAGAGACCGATCAATTCATTTTAGGCAGTGCTCTGTCCATAGAGGTATTATGAAGCCTATGCTGTCCGGTCCTAACCATGACCATTTGAACCCTTCACCTGTATACTGTACTAGAGCTATAGTACTATATACTATATACTATGTACTATGTACTACATANATACTGTACTAGAGCTATAGTACTATATACTATATACTATGTACTATGTACTACATACTACATACTACATACTACATACTACATACTACACACTATATGCTATATACTATGTACTACATACTACATACTACATACTACATACTACATACTATATACTACACTACACTACTGCACTAATGCTCTACTTTAATTGTTAAACAAATCGTGCTCTACCTATTGTGGTAATTTGAGTCTACTACTTCTTATCACGACAATGGCAATTGTATAAGGCCTTCTACTCGGCCATCTAGTTCTTCGGACAATGATGAGCTGTCTGATGTGATTGAACAATCATCACTATTATTATGTGAAGAATTTTCAAGTCACGATTTCACTTCAAAAGATAAAGAAGTCACTCAGATTCCTCTTTTGGGGAATCTTCAAGGAATAGAGTAATGAATACGTATCAACCGTTTTGACGAGTTTCTAACATAGACAGTGGAATACATACTAATGAGTGGATGGACAGGTAGGAGTAGTAGATAGTGCAATACCTAGGCCGTTAAAACCGTATATATATACCTGCTTCAGCTTGTACGTAGGACCTCAAACCTCTAGCTATCGACTGACGAAGTAGACTGTTGATTACTCTATCTGTTCTTAGGGACCCCAGGCCATACCCACTTTCTAGACCTACTCATTAAACTACACACTAGGCTACTCCTCCTCTTTTTGAGTAGTAGAGTAGACCAAAAACATATACCCCAATATACACAAAAGTGTAGTATAGTATTGATTTTGATGAAGCACTTCTACTGGTCCTGCAGTCTGGGTCTCTGACACACTATATGTCATACTAGTCGTTTGGCAGTATAGAACCATTAGAGTAAATGTTGGACAGAATTATGGGTTAAACATGCTACTAGATATAGACTACTAGATATAGACTATTCCATGTAGACTACTAGATATAGACTACTCCATATACACTACTAGATATAGACTACTCCATATAGACTATTCCATATAGACTATTCCATATAGACTGGTACTGTATGTGAACCACTCTACATAGCCAGTGAATTGAACTGATATAATAAGAGACAAAAATATAATGGGGGTATTTGAAATGAATATATTTGTACTACCGACATTAACTAACATAATCAATATTCTAACCATTATGAAACTGGCCTGATTTTGCTTCACTGGTTGGTTGTGG
>NLAL01000239.1:0-25408 GCA_002374735.1 Metschnikowia sp. 13-106.1
TAGTATAGTATAGTATAGTATAGTATAGTATAGTATAGTATAGTATAGTATAGTATAGTATAGTATAGTATAGTATAGTGTATAGCATTCATGAAGCCTACTCTATCAATCGTAATAAAGGCCATTTAAATGTCACAACTATTGCTGAACAAAGTGCCACGAAGACCTTTTTGAGTATTCTGGAACAACCCCGACCATTGTTCTAGTGGAGTTTTCCGGGACTACATTTCTCTCAAAGCTATATAAGCCACTCCAATTCCTCTCTTCGAGGAACCATCAACGAGCAAAGTATTAGTAACATATAAGTGTATTAAAAGAACATAACAATACCAATATATTTAGTCAATTCGAACGAAGACTGTGCCAATTAGAAAATAAACTGTGCCAATTAGAAAATAAACTGGGCCAATTAGAAAAAAGGCAGGCCCAAAATAATTCTTTAATTTGGCCCACATAAACATCTATTACTACTACAAGTCTACTTACTCTACTGTACCACTCTACTGTACCACTCTACTGTACCACTCCTTTGAAAATCTCTATACCAGTTATTCAGTGATGGTTCATCAACGGGAGTGGTATTGAGCAGGGGGATCTGAACCAGCTCTTTTATCTGAGTCACCCCATTTGGCTGTCTGACAAACAGAAAAGTGGTTCTGGACCTCGGGCCCAACTTCCACACTTAATAGCTCTTCGTGCGGCTCATGCTTGAGCCAACTTCAGCACTTTCCTGAACCGAAGTTTACGATCCAAGAAATCAATATTGGGTTGACTCACGATAACACAACATAAACCCTCCCTAACCTTACGTCCTCTTACATTCTTCTTACATCCTTCTTACATCCTTCTTACATTCTTCTTACATTCTTCTTAAACCTCTCCGTGCATTTCTCCTTGCATCTCCCTTGCTGGTTATACCTTTTATCTGCTCCCTTAAAGCATCCTGAAACAGTAACAACGTAGCCATCAAAACCAATGGAAGGAAGGCCAACAACACCCACTTACCCTTGTATTGTTCCAGAGAAACATCTTCAAAGGCCTTGTCGATGATGGCAGTCTTCTTGAAAGCTGGGGCTGAGTTTTGGATAGTGGCGACCATTTTTGATGAGTAATTTTGTAGACTTACTTATAGACTTAGTTATAGACTTACTTATAGACTTACTTATAGACTTACTTATAGAATTAGTTATAGACTTAATTATAGACTTAGTTATAGACTTACTTATAGAATTACTTATAGACTTAGTTATAGACTTACTTATAGAATTACTTATAGACTTAGTTATAGACTTACTTATAGACTTACTTATAGACTTCTTTGGATAACCCTCTTTCCCAGTTACTTTTCAAAGAAGCAATATAGCTCTATAGTCCACCATCTGTTCGTAATTCGTAATTTCATTCATAAGGTCTGTACACCAGACTTCTTCAGGCCAAAACTCCAATTTTGAACGTTATTGCCGGTGGTGCCACTTCCAAGTCTCTCATAATCCACCACAATGACTTGGTCATGGATGGACACAAGCATTGTCAGGGTATTGTTATGGTATTTGAAGATCAAGACGGGGCTTGACAAGACGAAGTGGGCCAATGCTGTCAAGAGACACTCTGACTTGGAGCCCTTACAGTATCCTAGACATACAGTTAATTAGACGATACTTCATCGCGCACTTTACTTTCGTCTGGATACTACAACCATTCTATAAGAGAAAGAGGGTGATTTCTGCCATACTCAGTTTTTACTATCAACCTTTCACTCCCACTCATCACTCATTATGAAACTCTCTCTTTATCGTCGCTCTTATTCCTGCTGCTTATGCAACACCTGACCCACTGATTTCCGGACCGCATTCCAATTAAACATTTTGACCCTGACTTGTGAGCTCACATCCCTGGTACTTCCCAAAATCTGAACCCCAAATAAAAAGAAACAGTTACAATATGTGAAGACCTCCCATAACTTCAGTGCAAAATTACTTTGCTTGATTACTGTCGTTTGTCTTTATGTGCCATCGAAAGTACATGTTTTTGAAATCGAAATTACATGTTTTTGAAATCGAAATTACATATTTTTGCAATCGAAAGTACATTTTTTTGAAATCGAAATTACATGTTTTTGCAATCAAAAGTAAATTCTTCGTGGCTTGCGGAGAATACAACCCGACACTTTTTTAGTGGTTTTATACTTTAATAGTTTAATAGTGAAGTACTTCTCGTCACATGTTCCAAACAAAACTTTGCTCAATATCTACTGAACCTGAGGAATCTGACTCTGTGGTTGGTGCCTTACGGATATTTCAACTATGAATCTAAAGCTGCGAGATACGATTTTCTGTCATATTGTGACAGGTTTTATACAATACCATCAGTGTCTTTCAACTCGTTAGCACAAAACTGAAGATTCTAAAAGGGACCCCCCATACGTTAAACAAATATTTAGCAGAAAATAAGGACTTTCAAGAGTTGATGTTCTAAACCAAAGGTACAAGAGTCGTCGTTGCACTTGAAAGTGAATTTTCCTTAAGTGATTGTCCAGGTCACTACATCATCCTCCGCAAACAGAAACCTTCCCCGGCTGGGGATCTTTTTTACTACGAATAGTAACTACTATTATCTCGTTATTTCTGCAATATGACTAATTATCTCAAAAGACCCGATGTCAAACCCTGTCAACGAGTTTCTAGCATGTACGTGCAATGCATATGGTTAACTATGGCTTGATCGTGTTTATCTTGACTCCATGGACATACTTAAATTACATCTTTAACTCCATGGACATACCTAAATTACATCTTTGACTCCATGGACATACCTAAATTATATCATTGACTCCATGGACATACCTAAATTATATCATTGACTATATTCCAAAGGTGTCAAGATGATTAGAGGGTCTATGGTGTTTCTCAAACACCTCAGTTTGACTTTAATTGACCATCTTGACTTGATACATGGCCATGGCTAGCTATTTGTTTTATGTTTTGGATGATCAATTCCTTACGGTTAGACCTCTTGACTGCATGTCTATGATTGAACGTACTATCCACGCTTAACCATTCTTCACTATTGACTACAGTTGACTATCGACTAAACATTATGTTTATTGCTGAGAAGTGTTTGGTGGGTATGTTGTCCATTGAAAGACAATAGGGTTGTACAGACTTTGAACTATAAGACTGTACAGACTTTGAACTATAAGAATGTACAGACTTTGAACTATAAGGCTGTACAGACCTTAGACAAACAGAAAGTAAAAGAGGTACTGTGGCCCCGTGATATAGGATTTTGGTCTTGTAAGGCATAACTTATATCCCTGTATATTAATATGTACTAAAACAAAAGTTGAAAGCCCCACTGCCACCATCTTTCGAGCCTTGTCAAAAGTAGTTTTCTTATTAGTTCCCAAACATTCATGACTTTAAAGTAATACTTTATAGAAAGGGGGGTGCTCCTTGGAATCAGGCTCTGGCTACGTCTAAGAATCATCGCAACTCTGGTGGTAAGACTAAAAGGTACTCAAAATCTTCCAAGTCTACCTCTAAGAATCTGGCTCTGAACAACCCCGGTGGACAAGCAAAGGTTAACACTATCACTTCAGCAGGTGGGGTCACCTCAGAGAACTCAGCTTCTCATTCTATAACTCCAATGAATAGTGTACCTACCTATCCTCATTGTAGGTTCCTTATGGACTCCGGCAGTTCTTTTCACTTGGTGAATGACGGCTCACTCTTAACGAATTACGTCTCTGACGGTTTAATACGTTAATACTTTACTTTATAGTTTACTATCATATTGTAGCGTTGCATGATTTCTCAGCTAAACGTATCTCCTAGTATAGTCAGTGAAGCAATTAGTGGAAAATAGTATAGTGTGGAGTGGTAAAGTGTGGAGTGGTAAAGTGTGCAGTGGTAGAGTGCAGTGGTAGAGTGCAGTGGTAGAGTGTGGAAAGTGGAGTAGTGAGTAGTAGAGTATAAACTGTATATAGAACCATGGAGTAGTAGGATTATGGAATAGTATCACGTATATAATGGTAGAGTATACAAACCGTCTTCTTCATATGATAATCAACAAAATACAATTTATGGTATACGATCATAAAAGTGTACTAATTTAGTGGCTAATAGTCTCTGTTTCTATGTCTGTCCTGGAGTTGGTTGTCTTAGAGTTGGTTGTCTGTCTCTAGTCAAAAGGTGTATCTATTTTAATCCTAGTGCTAGAGCATGTACCTGAAGTAAGGGTTTTGTTTATCGGTCAAGTCAGCAAACTCGATGTTCTCCAAGAACTCGATGTTCTCATCCACATACTCCATTTCCTGCTCCTTCTTGCGGTTGAGACGCCAGAAGTTGTAGTAGATCACCAGGAGCAAAAGGGTGGACGTACAGTTGCACACGACAAAACTGATTTTTCCGCCCGTATACGTGGGAGCCTGCTTGTCAATGAAGGTCTGGGGCCCAATCAAGTTTCCCACACAGTAGCCAATGAGAAAAATGGCGTTGCACGTGATCTTCTTAGTATGGCCTGCTATGTTCGATGCCACCAACGACAAGAGGCAGATCATGGTGATGGGGTACACGTACATGAGGTAGTAGCCTGCCAACCGTGTGTGTTTGGTGGTTGCAAACGCCAACATACATGCACTGGCAATGGTGATACACGAGGCAAAGAGCGAAATGGCCATGCGGTGCTTGACGTAGCGCACCGAGTATGCAAGCAATATACACCCGAAAAACTCCACGGCTCCACATGGCATGTTCATGTACAACGACTCTAAGGACGTATAGCCAAAGTCGGACTGGAGCAAAATACTACCGAAATTGGTGGTTGCTCCATTGGGAATATTGGAGGAGATTCCAAATAAAAAGAATAATGCCACGTTGAAATCCGTCAAAGCTTCTTTGAACTGCTCCATCTTAAAGTGTCTGTTACCAAAACCTTGCTGGTTCAGACGGATTCTCTCCACCACTAAGCGTTTTTCGTGGTCACTAAGAAACCAGGCCTGCGCAGGAGAGTCGGGAATATGGAAGAAAAAGAGAAGCCCAATTACTATGGTCATGAGCCCCGTCACCACAAATAAGATCTTCCAGCCTTCCATAGTGTAGTGTTGAGCGTGCGCAGCCACTCCATACGCTATACCTCCACCAATAGTGATGCCTATTCCATTGCACGAAAACCAAATTGCAGTGCGGAGAAACTGCTCCTCTTTCCGATACCACTGACTGGTGAAAATGACCATGGCAGGCGTCACGGCGGATTCCAACATCCCAAGAACCGTTCTTAAAGTGATGACGCCTGCATACAGTCGCGGCACCGCGTGGAGGCACAAGACCGTACCCCACGCCAAGATAAAGGCCGAGGTCACTTTGGAGAGGGGAAACCGTTGGATCAAGGTATTGGCGGGAAACTCAAACACCAAGTAGCCAAGGTAAAAAGCAGTGCCACACCACGAATACATGTCGCCCTGCATATGGAAGTCCTCCTTGAATCCCATCACTGCTGCATACGAGCTGGTGGTTTTATCCATGAACTGACAAGCATATAGAAGGCAAATGAGGGGCATGAGATAGAAATCGATTTTGCGGAGCACCCGACGATTGGCTTCTTCGTCTAGTTCCACCGGCTGCTCCTGCATGGCTAGGTCCATGGCCTGGTCCACATTTCCCGTGATGTTGATCTGTTTGCCTTGGGCCAGGGTGAAGCTGGTGATGGTGTCTAGATTATGGACATTATCTTGGGTGAAGGTAGCCTGCAACTTCTCCATGTTCTTTTCGAATCTGTTCTTTTCGAATCTTTCTTTTCGAATCTGTTCTTTTCGAATCTGTTCTTTTCGAATCTGTTCTATTCGATTCCGCTCTATTCGATTCCGTTCTATTCGATTCTCCTTCCTCTCTGGTCTTTTTTCTAGACTTTTCGTGTGAGAAGCAGATTTTAGGGTGCGAACGGCCGTTAAATGGGGAACGGAAATGTTATCTTATCTACTATCGCGCGGCGCGTGGTGCATGTTCGGCGATCTTAGCGCACAGGTTGCACGGTGCCATGCAGGTCAAGATAGAGGGAAACGGGCCTTTTTTCCGCTTTCCAATCTAAGTAATAGATCTTACATACTTCCGGCAGCTAAGGTTACCCATCTGATCTATATTCTTGGTATACTGCAGATAGTTTATATCATGCCATATTTACCCTTACAATATACACCTCCTCACCACCTCACCACCTCACCACCTCACCACCTCACCTCCTCACCTCCTCACTACCTCACTACCACCTCACTATCACTTTAATATCATACATTGTCACACCGTCCACCCCCGTTATCTATCATACCGCCATACCCTCTATCGCACACACCACTTAGTATCGTATAGTATTATGTATTTATCATATATTTTGGATATAAATTTCGTATAGATATCATCTCCTATGTAATATTTATCAGAGATTCTATCACATATCGTATGTTTATTCCATACCTTCCTCCCTCGCATTTATTTAAGCTTCATAGTATTCTCCATTGTAGCATGATGTAACCTTTTTAGGAGTTATATCTTTCATATTTTCCGTTATTGAATTTACTAATATTATCTGTGGCTGAGAGTCGTTTGTTGTTGATTATTGATAGGATTTCCCGACCAAACGTCGAACTCTTTTTGGACCATTGTATTTTAAATACATGTTAAGTCAAAAGGTTTTTCTTCAACATGTAAAGCTCTCGGTATTTACTGATTCTAAATACCTCAATGAACTGATTTGCCTGGCTATTCCTTTACAAGTGTTCCACTTACAAAAATTATTCTACAAGTACTCCACTTACAAAATTATTCTACAAAATCTCCCCTACAAAATCTCCCCTACAAAATCTCCCCTACAAAATCTCCCCTACAAAAGAACATAATAATGCGTTTAGACGCATAAAAATATTGCTCAAATGTCCTAAATGGATTAGAAAGAGTAAAAATGTTATATACACGAAGACATCAGTAATAGAGGAATAAAAAAATGACGAGTGGCTCTTGACCTGTTTGGTGTTGGAAAGTGAAGGTTTACACTCGTACAAAAAAGAAGAGCTTCAGGAACATCCATGGCCACCAATGGCAAAACACCTGAACACAAAACACAACACACAAGAAGCGAGACCATAGTCTATATATATACCAGGATCCCATTTACCCTCAACGAACCGTATCAAAAAAGTAACGTATCCACTAGCACATTCTACTTCTTTGATTAATTATTATTCTCAAGTAGTGATTGTTAGATTCCGGTTTCGTCAGGTACTCTGTTTACTATGTTCATTCGCCGATGATTTCTCCTAGGGAGGAATCTGAGGTACTTATATACTTTTAGAGAAAAAGGGCGTGCGACTTAGCACGGGAACAATAGCACTGAACGCCGTCCCAACAACGCAAGATGTTGGGTCTTAGCGTCTTGGCATGGCCATTGTTAGGATTAGACAGTGAGAGCTTAAAATACCTCCATAGGTAGGATACTACCTGGTGGATCTAACAGTGATATCAATAATACGTTATACTTCTTTATTTACTAACCACTGATTCATACACTTATGTAAGTTTAATAGTCACGTAAGCAATTAATTCAAGTTCTGGCTCGACATGGCTTATGTAGACCACTTTCTTAGTAGGCCGTTTCAGCAAGAAATAAAACTAGGTAAATGTATGTAATCTCCAGAGACTATAAGCAATAATATATTATGTCATGAATCCCTTATTGAGTTATTTAGGATGGGTTATTTTAGTTCTCTAATACCACCCAGAGCTATTTACATGCCTCTTAATTATTGCTATATGCTGACATTTACTCTTGGTATACCACTGGTTATGTTGATACATTTATGCCTCATTGTATGAAGTACTATGGTGGGTATCACACGGATTTTTCTATAGTCATTGTTAGGGTCCAACAGATTAGGTTTCATAGTACCTCATAGATATAGCACTACTTATGGTGGAACCAGCACTCTAACTACTATTACTTCTGACCAGCAGACTCTTCCTACTTACTAGGGGAATGGCCATTCGAAAGAGATAAAAGAAATCCAAAAAAGCTATACTTAATTTTAGTTTTAGCTACAATACTAGCTTTTAATTATGACTACATGTGTCAACGAGTACTTAGCATGTACGGAGTCGATGTACTTCGTAGAGGTGTTGGAACCGGTTGAGTGATGCACTATGTGCAGGTTGCCAGTAGGAAAAAATCTTTTAACTCACGTCGCACCTCGTTTAAGACTTTGGTCTTTTAAGGTACAACTTACATATTCCTGTATATCAATATATATACTAAAACATAAGTTGAAAACATGTATAATAAAATAGGTAGGTTTAAAGAATGTCGAAAAAAGATATAAACATAAAAATCCTAAAAACAAACGCACATATAATAGAAATAAACAAGATTATAGAAGAGTTACTGTTACACCCACCATAGGTAGACACACTACTCATAGAGGTATTATTCGAGCCTACGAATGCCAAGGACTCGTCCAATACACCATGCCCCGTGACTTCGACTCATCCATTCACCTTACCTCGTGACATGGCATTTAACCACCATGCTTCACTTCTCTGGTACCCACAGATTAGCTATATATTCAACTTTATGTTTTAGTATATATTTATATACAGGGATATAAGTTATGCCTTACAAGACCAAAATCCTATGTGACGGGGCCACAGCACCTCTTATACTTTTTGTTCGTCTAAGTTGTGCACAGTCTTATAGTTCAAAGTCTGTACATTCTTATGGTTCAAAGTCTGTACATTCTTATAGTTCAAAGTCTGTACAGTCTTATAGTTCAAAGTCTGTACATTCTTATAGTTCAAAGTCTGTACATTCTTATAGTTCAAAGTCTGTACAGTCTTATAGTTCAAAGTTTGTACAGCCCTATTGTCTTTCAATGGCCTGATTACAACATATCCATAAAGTACCTTTCCTCCGTACATGCTAGGTACTCGTTGACAATATAAGTACTCGGATTCCCACCTACTAGGAATCCACGACTCCACTCACGACCACCACATTTCCCCATATTTCCTTTGCGCCAGTAATAATACCCGTACACTTAAACTCGCTGATAGGTGCCATTATTAGGAGGTGCCATTATTAGGAGAAGCCATCATTAGGAGAAGCCATCATTAGGATTCATGCTTGGTCATTGTGTCACTGGATGAAATGTGGGCTTGCATATAGAGATTGATCGTTATTATACAATTCATTTACTAACCTGTAGAGAAGATAACGCCAGATCTACAACGACGGTTGCAGCACCAGGAGGACCTGTGATTAACCAGGGAGTAATATCCAGTGGATGACTCATACTATAAGATATTGACCTCATAGTCTCATCAAGATATGTAAACACTCTAGGGGAAGTGCTTGCTTCAGGAGTAGGAGACGGAGAGTTGTCAGTGCTCATTGAAGTATTATTAATACGAGATCTTTTGGTGGGTCTGGTTCTTGGAGGCTTCTTGGTATCCCTCCGGGCAGTTGATATTTAATATTCCATGCACTTAGACCTATTTGGAACATTCCAGATTCGATTCGACATGTTTCCTCTGGGGAATGTGAGACGTGTTCTCTATCTAAAAGCACTCAACGTCTTCCAAAAGAGAGTACTGGTGGTACCGAAGTTACTAGGCCCTTTGAACTTTTGCATGTTGATCTTAGTGGGCCTCTTCGACAATCCTCCTGCTCACGATAATTCACGGTATTTTCTCTCAATTGTCGATCGTTTCTCTAGGTATACGGTGCGATATCCTATTCGCTACAAGTCAGATGCTGTCGAAGCTATTGAACGTTTCATCAACGTCTCGTTCAACTCTCTTGGGTCCTCTCACTACCCTCGAGAAGTCCGTTCGGACAATGAACGGGAGTTTCAGAACGCGGCCTTGGCATCTTTCTTTCTTCAAAAGGGTGTTTTACACAAGCTTACGGATACCTACTCCTCTTTTCAAAATGGTATAGCTGAACGACTGAATCGGACCATCCAGGACAAAACCAGAACACTTCTCATTCTGGGCTCAGTTTCAGTCTATTATTGGCCTGAGCCTGTTCTTCAGTCTATTATTGGCCTGAGGCTGTTCGCTTGGCTGTCCTCTTGCTCAATCGGACGCCTAAAGCCATTTTGAATTTTCAGACACCTAAAGCCATTTTGAATTTTCAAACACCTAAAGCCATTTTGAATTTTCAAACACCTAGTCAATTATGGAATGGTACTGATGGTATTAGTCCTCATCTTCTCCATCCTTTTGGCTGCAAAGCCATAGTTATGCTTCCAACGGAACAACAGACGAACAAGTTTACTCAACGTCTGGTGATTTGTGTATATCTTGGACCTAGTCCTAATCGTGGTGGTCACCAGTTCTTTACCTATGATCCCCCCCAGGTGTTTGACTCGTCACAGGTTACTTTTGTTGATGGAGGTCGTACCCGGTTTCAATTGGCCTAGCCAGGTGCTCTCGCTAATCCGCTAAGGCAGTTTCCCCAGGTTTCCGCTCATGTAAATACTATCTGCATCACATCACCCGGCCCCATGGATCTATCACTATGAGCACAACTATGATCTTAGCAAAGAAGTGGAAAGAATAAGAGCAGAAAGCATGGAAAAGGAACATGGAAAAGGAACTTAGTGCAGTAGTGGAGTATAACTATGGAGCTAACAAGTAGAGCGTCCATAGCAATACACTGTACTAGTGGTTTCATGAATGTTTCAAAGACGTTTCATGAATGTTTCAAAGACGTTTCATCAAAGTTTCAGATGGTTAAAGAATGGATCCAGAAGGGTTTTATTGTTGCATGATTCCATAGTGGTCTTGAGCAGCAGATATCCATACAATTATCGCGTGACTTTATCTCCTCACCCAGTCCACTAGAACTAAATCACACACGTGACCATCCCCTAATTCCAGTTTCTCTCTTATCCTAGCCCCTCCTTCCCCTTTCATGAAAAGATATTAAAGCCTCGGATTATTTGAAGTTGAAGTGTGTACTGATAAGCAGATCACATTGTCCTGCATGTACCACCACTTCTTCCTCCTCCTCTCTCCTCTATTCTACCCAAGTCCAAACTCTAAACCACTAACCCTACTTAAAGGAAAGTTCAGAGTTCTAAATTATACATGAACCGCTTGAAAATGAAAAAAGTCCGGTGTTTTTTGATTGACCTGCATACACCCATCTGTCTACTCTTCGTTCACCACTAACCCTACCCCGTTTCGTCTCCCTCCTCCCCCTTCCTTTTTCATCTCTTCTCCAACCCCAAAGCCTCCAACTCCCAGCTCCCCAAATCCCCACCTCCTTATCTGCACTCTTTTGTTCTGCACTATTGCTACCTTTGACTGTGGTCACGTGCCTCACAATCTAGTCCACAAACCATACAATTTCCACCACACAACCAAAAAAAATAAAATAAGAAGAGAAGAGAAGAGAGGATAAGCAAAGAGAAAAGTTTCAGTATCTAAGTCCCCCACTCTCTTAATATCGTCTCCCCTTCCCAATTTCTAAAAGATTGGTGGTGCATTTTTATTGTCCTGCATATAGTGACCCAGCAAAATATATCTCTTCTCAACTTCAGCTGACCTCTCCCCACAAGAGGCCCCAGGGATATGCACACACTACTACGGATGGGTCGGTACGCCCATTTCCGCTGGCGTCTAATACATTGCGTTGTGTGCAGACTGCTGCCGTCATCGTTTACCTGGCCTCTCCCCCCATTCAGGCCCTACGCTACGCAACCATACTTTGCTGCCAACAGGTTGACGTCTAGTGACATTGAAAAAGTGCTTTCGGATGAAGCCATTCTCCTGAAAGTATTGCTCAACATACGCGGGGGAAAGATTGTCGATTCCTCGGTGCTCCTGCTTTTTTTGGCGGCAATTGACTTGGCCCTGGGTGAATATGGATCTCAGGCATATAAGTTCTTGCTAAAGACATGGCGACTGGTGTTTGCCCCTTCGAACTCGGATTCTAACATCTCCTTACAAAAACAGCTTTATGCTAGCCACGAGAAATTCGTGCATTTGATGATGAATAGAGGTGATTACGGTGCGTTCCACGACCTCTTTGTCCTGCAGGAGAGCCGTCTTCGACAATTGCATGAATCCCTGGACACTGGTGTTTCCTCGGGTGTTTTCCCCAGCTGGGCCTCTACGGCCATGCAAGTTTTGCAGCTAAAAATGGACCAGGGCCAGCTCTTTCATAACCACGAGTCCATGGAATCGTTTCTCCTGAGCACTCGCTATTCCACGGACCAGAAACACCAGCTCAACGCCATCCTCCTCCGTAAAAGCCTCCTCTACGGGGCTGCAGGGCCTGGAATCATCCTGCGCTGTGTGCGTTACATCACTATGATCGATCAAGACCCGCTGCTTACCTTTTCTGGCCACCATCTTGTATATAGAAAGGCCTGGCGCTTGGTTCTTGCACACAGCAAAGGCAATGGGGAAACCCCGGGGCATCTTCTGGATCTACAAAAGACAATCACGCTGGTGGTCCCACAAGATGGGTATCACCGTCTCCTATCGGAAGCCATGAGGGCCGCCAGCACCGCCAGTCCCGATTTGGCCGTGGAGGTGTTTCAGTTCAAACAAGACCAAGATACGCTAACAATTGAGGATCTTACGTCGGTGATGAAAGCATATATCCATCAAAAAAAACCGGAGCAGGCCATTGAAAAGTACGCCGCATTCCCGTTTCTCCAGGACGACGAGCAGATCGTGTTACTACTCCAAGTCAATGAGCGCACGAAAAACTGGAAGCTCTTGCAGCAGCAGTTCGAGGACATGTACGGGAAAAAAGACCTTCCGCGGGTGATCCACTATTCGGTGGTGATTGGAGCCTTGGCGTCGGTGGGAAGCCAGAAAGAGGTCGAACGACTCTATGTGCAGATGCAGAAACGGCACCTCCAGCCCACCTACCCCATTTTCCGGGGTATCATCCGGGCCTGTATCAATAACAACAACTACCCGCGGGCCCTCGAGTACCATGACGATTTCATGGCACGGGTTGAAAAGCTGGAAATCGACTCCAAGTACATTCCCCGCATCCAGAGTGAGGTCTTGCTAATAAAGCTTTTCCAGTGCAATGTCAGAGTGGCCATGCAGGCGATCGAAGAGCTCTTTGAGAAGCAGCTCCAGAACAATACTACGTACCTTGATCTGGAAATGATAGTGCAGATGATCATGTTCTTCACGGCTACCTTCTCTAGGAAAGAGTTCCTTAGGGTATGGCAGTTTGCCCAGGACGCAGAGCTCCTAACAGAGAGAGTATACTACTACGGGATCAACTTCTATACCAAAATGGGCGACTTCCAAAATGCCAACGACTTGGCCAATGAGGCCCACCACCAGAGTAAGGTGCCGTTCCAGAGCAATCTCATATTCAAGGCCCAGGTCAAGAACTATAGGGTGTGGGTTCGGCAGACATCCGATAAACGGGAACAGTGGCTCCTTAAAGAGCAGGTCAAAAGTATGGTGGCAGCTCTAGACGAGCGGCTTGAAAGCAAGAGCCTTAGCCCTAGGAACTTGGACAAACTCTTGGTTGAGTTGATCAAACACTCGTTGGTGGTGCTGGGGCTGCTGGATGCAGGGGGCACGGTGGAACGTGCTGCCGACCGTTATTTCCGCCATTGCAAGGACTTGAACTTGCTCAGTGAAGCCACCTACTTGCCGTTTCTCCGTGAATGTACGGGAAAAGACGCGACTTTTCAAGACACCTCACGGATCTTGGACCTTTATCGAGAAATGGTGGGCTTAAAGATTGAAATCTCTGCTCAGAGTTACAAGTACTTGATCCAGGCGCTTTTGAAGATGGACATACGCAACCAGAACGGGTTCAAGAACTCGTTTGTTCTCTTGGAGTCGATCTTCGAGATCTACGGCTTTAACCTTGGAGCCAAGAACTTCATGGCCAGTTCTGAGGGGCTCCGGCCCAAGAAACTACTGGATGTAGAGCTTCTACGCAATGCCGTGCCGCTTTTGGAGATCCTCTCTGGATTTTCCATTACTACTTCGGGCAACATCGACTTGATTGTGCAGTTTTTGAACCAGTTCCGTGACAAGGTGGCCGATAAGATGAGCTTTGAGTTCCGGCTCTCCATTCTCAAGGAAATGAGCAAGGTTTATTTGTCATATGACAATTTGAACGTGACTTCTTCTTTGGTGAGCAATGCATTGACAGAGCTTAACGATATCGTGGACCAGTTCCATACGCCAGAGCCTGAAGCAGAAGCTGCAGATCAACAACGTGATCAGCCAAAACCCGACTTAAACTTCCTTGTGTTGCTCCCCAAACTCCTTCAGCTCGAGTACAGAGAAGTATATACCGTGCAGCTCCAGATGCTCAGGAAAAAGTATAATCTCCAACCGGTGGAGGTCAAGGAATACGAACTGATCCTACACAACTGTGTGCGGCGCAACATCCGGCTTTCTGGAGACCAGTTCAATGAGATCCTCTCGATCATGCTCCAAGAAGCCAACCAACAAGGCCTCCCCATAAAAACCTTGGACGTGATGCTCAACTGCTGTGAACGGTTCTTGGTTTCAGGCAACTGGGCCGAGGTCATGATCTACAGGAAGATCTCCTACATATACCGGGCGTTTCTCCGGCTCTTGCACCAATCAGAGCCGGCCAGCGCCATCTTCGATCGCTACAAGATCTTGAACGACTACTACGGCATACGAACACTTGCACAGCTCCAGCAGATCCTTAATGACTTCAAGCATGTGCGCAACCCTCACGCATTACTATACAACGAGATCCAGCAGTTCAACAAAATGCACGTGGAACGGCAATGGACCATGGCGCGGTTCTTCAACAACATCGCCGAGTTCTTCACGCCCGAACGGCTCATTCGAACGCGCAACTTCATAAGGCCAGGCGTGGCTGCTCTGCTCTTGCAGCTCATCGAGGCCCGTTCACAAGGCGTATACACGCTAGCATTCGATCTCTACGACCGGTACCCCGAAACTGTGGAGTACATCTTGTACTTCAACCTGGAGCGGCCGCAAATCGTGCGGTTTCGGAATGAGATCGAGCGCATCCTGGGCATATCAGCATCCGTGGCCGGAGAGGGCCGGCACTCTCGGCGCAAGACCGCCATCCGGGCCTTGAGCAACTTGGGAAGAGAGCTCCGGGGAAGACAAAAATAGCATTGAGCGTAGAGCATACACACTGGACATTGGGCATTGATAGAGCATAGATCATAGAGCATTCATAAACGTTAGAGCATAGATACAGTCAGAGTCATATGATAAATTACATAATAGTATGGACCCCGTATTAAAGAGGATCTTTCCAGATGTAGGTACCCATATGCATGATTATTTTCTCCTTGTTCAAAACCAGCGTCTGGAGTAGTCTCGTAGTGTGTATGAGCAGTAGAAGTCAGTGGTAGAAACAGATAGTGGACTTATTGTTGATCATCATCTAGTGACTCTATCCAGCACTTAAGAGCGTGAGGTTCTCCATAGATCCAGTTTTATCAAGTATAGTAGAAGAGATTGTGGTAGAACACTTACAGTATAGATCAGTATAGATCACAGATTCTTATACATACGTAATGAAGTACATTCACAACTCCACCAGAATTGCCAGTCCACTGGTCACAGACAAGACACGTTGGCCAGACTCATTGACCACTCACTGACAAGCCACTGATCATCACTTCTTGGACTTTTTCTGAACCTTGGCAAAGTTGAACGTGGCAGGCACCTGCGTGGCAGTTTCTCCAAAGGTCAAGAGCCCCACCCATGGCTGGACGTTCCACTGCAACTTCAACGTGGCATTGCGGCCGCGGAACGACTTCTCCACGTCCCACACGGAGTACTTGGCCTTGGCGTTTTTCAAGTGGATTTTGGCGTCGTCCTTGCTGGTAATAATCTTATCCCAATATGTCACGGTGCTGGAGGAACCAGGCGACTTTCCATCGTATTCGGCAGTCAAGTACACAAACACTTGCTTGGTGTTCCAGTTAAAGAGGGGCGTCAAGTCGGCATTCAAGTCAAACAGGATCTTGGAGTTTTCACGGGGATGGCCCACGTCGGCACCAAACGAACGCGAGCTCTTCATCAGAGCCTGCGCCTTAATGTGGCCGATTTCCGTGGTGCCAATACTCCAGGCCCCGCCAAGATAAAGCTGAATAAGTGATAAGATGGCCACAATAATACTCATGGCCGATACTGCACTGATGGTGCTGTTGGCCACACCCTGGGCACGTGAGCATAAGCTAAACATGAGTGGTGGGGGAACTTGACTCGTGTCGCTCTTGATACCGTGCTGCACACCAGTACACCAGGGGTTGGAACCGTTTAATGTGCCACCTAAGCTTTGGCCATATACGTTTCATTTTCCGGCAGATTATTGATTTTTCGCCAAGCCAAGTATTTGATTGGGTACTTAGTGGGAGCTCTCTTTATCAGAAGCTATACTATTTTATAGGACTATAAGTACAAGCATAGCCAGTCCACGCCCCTAAGTACCCATCACACCTCACCACTATACTTCCAATAGATTAAATACACCATAAACAGCTACACCATAAACAGCTACATCATAAACAACTACATCATAAACAACTACATCATAAACAACTACACCATACACAACTACATCATACACAACTACACCATACACAACTACACCATACACAACTACACCATACACAACTACACCATACACAACTACGCCATACACAACTAATACTATAAACAAATATTCATACTAGCTTTGATAGTATGGTCCATAATTATTTATTGTATTGGTTCTGTATATAGTGTGGCTATACTACGGACCATGTCGTATGCCAGTCATATTCTCATGTGCCGAGTATTATATATTAGTCAATGTATTCAAGTGATTCTTAATATTTTTATGTTTCTGTTCTATACTTTTGTTTTTTTTGTTTTTTTTTGTTCTTGTTTTTGTTCTGTTTTTTGTTTGGTGGTGGAGTGGCAGAACCCAGACATTCTACAGACTACACTCCACCCTCAGTGCACTCCATAAAAATAGAAACACCATTTAAAAATACAAAATACCCATTTCAAAAAGATCGTTTATACAGGATTTCAATGCCACTCAAAATAACACCCAACCAAATACTCATTATTTTTTTTTCATGACTCCGGTGCTTCTGGCTGTACACTTTCCATGCTTCGTGGGTGTTCCTGTAGACTCACACTGCGCAGTAAACCACACGCGACTTATTTTGTTACACATGCTTCTCCTCGACTGAGCCTATTAACACTGGACCTATTAACACTGGACCTATGAACTACTGGACCTATTGACTGGACCTATGGTTCACGTAATACTAGATGTATGATCTGGACATTGGTATTGGACTTTTATCTGGCCATTGGTCTTAGACATCTGGCCATTGGTCTTAGACATCTAGCCATTGGTATTAGACATCTGGTCATTAACACTGGATACATGATCTTGTGCTTGGTGGACATTTTGAGGGCCGCGGCCGGCATTTCCAGCTACAAGACGTCCAAAAGTGCACCACGCAAAACGTCTCGCTACAAGATCCATTCCCTAAGGAGTATTCTGAGAATTACTGTAGCCATCAGCATAGGCGTCTCTGTATACCTTTAGGTTGCTATTTCCATAGCACCAGATACAAACGGCGCAGTAGTCGATACCATCATCCACCACTATCTGCAGATCAGCCCTGACCTCTACTGTATATGTTCTGGTCCACGACTCTGTTACTCGTGTAGATTCTGTAGAGTGCTGTAACAATATTAACTCGACAACCACTGGTAGGCATCTATTAAAATGGACTAGGGACATACTGCTGATACTTATCTGATACTCAATACATTCTAGTCAGTCTTTCGTCAATCGTAGTATGTACTTATTGATTTGATGTAGTCATTGATTGGTTGACTAGACATTGATTGGAATCGTTGTGTCCAATAGTCTATAGTCTATTCAGCAGTACTGGTTAGACTTGATATTGAATTGGATCTGATGGAACTTCAATGAGCTCAAAAAAGTCCGATGATTGTTGAACTCTGTCCACATTAATCACACTCTTCGGGGAAGTGTAATGAACCTCCAACCAATGTGATTCATCTGGTTGGCCTTGACTCTTAGCCATATCTTTCCCAGCTATATGACCTAGACACTCTTCAAGTACTCCTGGTGAAGCTTTTCCTGCGCCTGGTACTGCTTCATCAACTTCTTCTTCATGCTCTTGGTGACCTCTTCCCCCGACGCCGTTTTGGTGGGAATGCCCTGCTCGTCCCACTCCGAATAGACACTCTTGTCCTGGAACAAATCCTGCGGCTTGATCTTCATCTTGGCCTGACGCTCCTGCTCCTTCCTGGCGTTTTCCTCCGCCTGCTTCTGCTTCTTCTGTGCCTTTTCCTGTGCCTGTTGCTCCTTCTGTTTCTGTTGTGCAATCAACTCCTGTCTTTCCTGTTCATTCAAGAACTTGACCAAAGCACCACCGTTTGGCCGGTCATCCAAAGAAATACCAAGGTTGAACAACTCTGACCTTAACGAATCAGACGCCTGTAAGAACTCGGAAGATTCTGCTTTTTTGATGGCTAAGTCGCGGATCAAATCTCTGAACTTCGATAAGCTCTTGACATAAGGCATAGCCACTTCTTCTGCAGACCCACTCTCGTCCTGTTTTTTGGCATCCACCCATCCCAAACGGTCCTCACGTGTCTCGAACCCTAAAATGTTCAAGATCTTGACGATCCAGTGGGTAATGGCAATCAAAGGCTCAATTCTCAACTCGTTCTGCCCACTCACAGTGCTCTGTAAGTAAGTGTTTGTCTTGGAAACCAAGTCACTGATGGCCCTTAAGGCTCCAGGAGACGAGAGGTTATCACAGAATGCCACATGGACCTCATCTTGGGCCGAAGACAAATCCTTGAGAAGTTGGGTCTCTGCGTCTCCCAATTTCTTGGATACTTGCACACCACCGGTGCTCTGTTCGTTCTGGTCACTGTTCAAAGCCCTGACGGTGGTGAAAAACTTGGATAGCGAGGATTCGTAGGCCTTAACCTCGTGGATCAATGAGTCCTTAAAATCAAGAGGTTTCTCCCAGTTTCCAAATGCAAACACCAAGCGGAGTTGACGAGGTGTGTAAGTCTGCAAGGCCTCCTCGATGGTAATAAAGTTCTTCAAACTCTTGGACATCTTCTGGCCCTGAATGTGCAAGTGACCATTGTGCAAGAAGTAGTTGATCCACTGCTTGTTCTGGAAGTAGGCTTCAGACTGGGCCAACTCATTATCGTGGTGAGGGAAACACAAGTCCACGCCTCCAGAATGAATGTCGATATTGTCACCCAACACATTGCTGGCCATGACCGAACATTCGATATGCCAACCTGGTCTTCCCCTGCCCCAGGGCGAGTCCCAAGAAGGCTCACCCGGCTTCGAGGATTTCCACAAGGCAAAATCCGCCGAGTTTTTCTTGCCGTTACTAGAAGATAACGAGCCTTCTCCCTCGCTAATGAGGTCCAACGAGCCCTTATTCCAAGGCTGCAACTTGGCATAGTCATGGTCAGGGTGTGCTTCAAAAGCCACGGTATCAAAGTAAACACTTCCATCGGCCGAGGCATAGGCAAAGCCGTTTTTGATGATTTGGACCACGAAGTCAACGATTTCTGGCACATACTCCAGCACACGCGTGGTCACGGTGGGTGCAAGCACATTCAACCTGGCCATATCGGAGTTGAAGCTCTTTTCCCAATATGCAGGCAAGGCCTTAAACACTTCAGGATCGGTCACAGTGGCACCATATTCCTTATCCAAAGAAGGAACCACCACATCCTCCACCAGAGATAAGAATTCTCGAACATCCGGGTGGTTGGAGAAAATAGCGGTGTGTGCAGTGCGCGCAGCCTTAATGTGCATGGGCACCTTAGGGTTTTCCTGGGCCAAAGCCTGGGGGTCTAGCGAGTCCAAAAACGAAGGCAAGTCCGAAGCCAATTCGCCTTTGAATTGAGGCAAGTTCTTGGCCACGTATTCACCAAGGTACTCGGTCGTTTTGGCCACCAAATCCGCCGAAACCGTCTCGTGTGCCTGCACAAAGCGTTGCTTGAACAAGTACTGCTGACGAGCAGCCACGATGATCTTATCGTCGATATCCGTGACGTTCTGCACAAAGGCAATGTTATAGCCAAAGTAATCCTGCAAAATCCTCCTACTCAAGTCCGAGCACACGTAGTTCCGGGCATGGCCCATGTGGGCATAATTATACACCGTGGGGCCGCACGCATACCACGAGATGGCATTGTTCCGAATAGGAACAAACACGTCTTTTTGGCGGGTAAGCGAATTGTAGAGCTTGAGCACAGGCCCCACTCCGGCGCTGGGCTGGTGCCATGCCGGTTGCACGATTTTCTTGGTGTTGTTCATGACTAGTCGAAAACCTTTCATACGCTGACTTGGCTTGTTCGCGCGCGGCCTCAGCATATGCCTTACTCAGCCCACCACACTAGCTACTGGTATACAATTTCCACTGCTAATAAACTGGTACTAAGATATACACTCTGGACTATAGACTATAGTATACTACTATACATAACTATACATAACTATACCATTACTACTCTACTACTAGACCAGACTATATAGACTATACCCCATGGACTATACACTTTACTAGTCTACTGTTCTGCTGTACTTAGTACCATATTATGCTATATTGCTATACACTACACTCATTGAACACTACTGTCAACTGGCATTATCCTATACCCTGTACTATACTATACTATGCTACTAGTCTACTATACTATACATTATACTACTATGTGCTGGCTACCAAAGTAACAGTACAGTACTCTACTATATCACAAAATATACTGCTGTACTAATGTACTATATCCTATACTATACATCACATTGGAACATATTGCACTGGAATACACTACTATACACTATACTATACACTATACTATACACTATACTATACACTATACTATACACTATACTATACACTATACTATACACTATACTATACAACAGTAACTTTCAAAAGTATTAAAAGCAGTGCGGCCACTTGCAAAATTAAACAACCAATAATTCAAAAAGGTTTGTACTTATGACTTAAAGATTGCTAAGCATCAAAAATTCAAAAGACACGGTTTATGTGAAGTCTCTATTGAATATTACAAACAGCAACTTTTTATTGGTTGTTTAAGTTTCTAATGTGGTTTGAATCATTTTGGTGCACTGGCTGAGCCTGGAAAAATCCGAGCTGAGATTGTGGAGAAACATCCATTTTTGAAGCTTGAACAGCCACAGCCAAGGCAAATGCAAGGGGTGGGCATACCGCATAGCTTGCCGAAAGACGTCAGGGAAGTGGTAAGAGCTCCAGCCAAAGCTCCAGTCAGAGTTCAAGAAACCAGAGCCCCAGTCAGAGTTCAAGAAACCAGAGCCCCAGTCAGAGTTCAAGAAACCAGAGCCCCAGTCAGAGTTTAAGAAGCCAGAGCCCCAGTCAGAGCTCAAAAGGTTGAAGAAGTCAGAAATAGAATAAGTGCAAAGTATTTTTAGTGATGAATCCGCAAGGTTCATATCCATTTCAGTCAGTAATAACAATTTGGGTCAGTTGTTTTGTTTTTTCTTTCGGAAGGCCCCAGTTTATCTACAAATGTATTTGAATCAGCCAAATGTTCTGGCTCCTACACCAATATGCAGACAAACTATCATAATGGGTCAAGAAAATTGGCTTTCCGCCATTAAAATCTGGCCTACACGACCAATTTGCCGGACCAGATGATTCCTTCCAGCCAAGCTCAGTGGAATTGAATTTTCCGGTGAGTTTCCATAGAAAACCTTGAGTTGTCTTTTCGCATCCATTAAAAAGGACCCTTCCAACATTCACAAGATGTATGAGTGGAGACTTATACCCGTTTCTAGCTGGGAGAAATCACGTCAGGATACCCCAAGGTATTGTACCATGGCTCCTAGGGCCACCCCAAGGGACTCTTTCTAGTGGATGTATATCCCAAAAGCGTACACCAACAGACAATTCAGGAAACTACACTTTTGAGCTAGCTCCAGAGAGTATCCTTCAGAAAAGAGGTGCGTTAGCATGACCCAAGCAAGCCGCACGTTGGAACTGACTACACAAATGCTCTCTGGCTGAAGGATAGTATGTGGTATGTAGGTGTCAGCTTCAGTCACATCTATACTGTAACTTCCATTTTTTCTTGTGTAAGTAGGATTTATGGAAGTGCAAGCTGTTCCAAAGAGGTTTGAATCGTTTTGAAAATCTCTGTATATACTAGTCTAGTATACACACTCTACTACGTGTTACTATTTTTTTTCATACATTCAGCCAAAAACTGTACTACAAGATACTACATGACACTATAAAATAATGTACTACATGACACTATAAAATAATATACTACATGACACTATAAAATAATGTACTACATGACACTATAAAATAATATACTACATGACACTATAAAATAATGTACTACATGACGTGTGTATACACCGGTATGTTCCGCTGATAACGGATAGTGTAAAGTCTTAAATAATAGCAATATTTGAAGTATATATCCACTACTTTTAGAATATACAGGATATTGGACTTTAATCTTTGGCTAAGCTTTGGACCTTATGCCACTGATAAGCACAGGCCCAGACCAGATTCACTCTACTACTCTCTAGCACTAAAGTCCTACTATACACCATACTATACACCATACTATACACCATACTATACACCATACTATACACCATACTATACACCATACTATACACCATACTATACACTCCATTAATTGCTAGTCGTTACTTTACTACTCTAGTATGCTTTACTTCAGAAAACCTTATTACTATGTTCTACTATTCTATGCATTCTACAAAATGCTGATTATACATTATTTTATGACTACTGCACTTTGCCATAGAACATCTACTATGTTATACTATACTATACTACCCTATACTATACTACCCTATACTATACTGTACTATACTATACTATACTATACTATACTATACTATACTATACTATACTATACTATACTATACTATACTATACTATACTATACTATACTATACTATACTATACTATACTATACTATCCTATAATATACTACCCTATACTATACTACTATACTATACTATACTATACTACACTACACTACACTACACTACACTACACTACACTACACTACACTCTTCTAGACTACACTACACTACACTCTTCTAGACTACACTACTATAATACTATACCATTCTGTACTATACACTTTGCCTCATGCATTAGTTGTAAACACTATACTGCACTACTGTAGTCCATAGCTCTATGCCCAACTCGGTAGCCATTCTGCAGTCTATTCTTCAAGTAGATATGGTCTGATTACAGTCCCACCAGTTGACCTAGGCTTTGCGTGTAGAAACTATGAGATGTTAACTATGAGATGTCAACTACGAGATGTTAACTATGAGATGTTAACTACGAGAGGCGCCATCTGGCTGATTTCCAGTATAGTACATGATGGTACAGTATACGCAGATAAATAATGGGTACTGTAAGAGGTTGGGTCCTGAGATCTCCAAGGAGGCCGACTCGTTAGCTGAGACTCACCCTAACATCAGAGTCGCTCAAGTTGACTGTGCCGAAGAAACTGAGTTGTGTCAATAGCACGAGATCAAGGGTTACCCAACCATGAAGGGCATGAAGGGTGCTTACCAACAACAAACCGACCACGACGGTTCCCGTGAGGCCACTGGTATTGTTGACTACATGGTCAAGCTCTCTTTACCACCTGTTCTGATTGTGAATGACATTGACCAATTCATCGAGGACATCAAGTCTGAGACTGCACCATACTTCGTGCAAATTCTGCCAGCTGCTTCTCACAAGGGATCCAAGGAGGCCAATGCTACCTACGGTGACGTTGCTTTCGAATACACAGAAATAAGCTGCATGTACAATACTGTAAATTAAACACCTCGAAAAAACTGGGAATCCATCGATATAGACTAGAAATAGATGACACAGTACAATCTCAATTTACTCCCCATATAGCTTCTGTGGTGTACTGCTTCCGGTGTACTAGCTGTGATGTACTACTTTCAGTGTACTGCTTCCGGTGTAATACTTCCAGTGTACTGCTTCCGGTGTACTGCTTCCGGTGTACTGCTTCCGGTGTGCTGCTTCCAGTGTACTGCTTCCGGTGTACTGCTTCCAGTGTACTGCTTCCGGTGTACTGAGTCTGGTAGAAATATGAGCCACCATAAATACACCATAAATACAATTTTAATATAGCTTTAAAAAATCTCTTCAGGAATCAGAAGATTTTATAAAACCGTCTAGGATCTTTGAACACTTAAATAAAACGACGATTCGGGTGTACTGAGTCTGGTGTACTGAGTCTGGTGTACTAGCAGTGGTGTACTGAATCTGGTGTACTAGCAGTGGTGTACTAGCAGTGGTGTACTAGCAGTGGTGTTGATCAAAGTTTATATGTATTTACCAATGTATAGCAGACATAAAAATGATTGCAATACCACAATTTCACACACGGTCTCCCATAGTAGTACTCACTGTTTAGAGGTGTGAGTAGTGAGTAGTGAGGTAGTTAAACGATGTTAAAGAACACTGGTCCAAGGCAGCTATACCTTACTACCAGAATCAAACTGCTTCTAATATTTAGTAAGCTATACACCAGATGAGGGATTGATGGGTTATTGGCTCACACTTGACGTCACATTGCCATGGCAATTCTGGTACGAAGCTACTACTTTTGCTACTACATCCTACTATATAATTTGTGCTACTAAATATTCTACTATATAATTTGTGCTACTAAATATTCTACTATATAATTTGTGCTACTAAATATTCTACCATATAATTTTGTACTACTAAATATATTCTACTACATAATTTTATACTGAATTTGTACTACTGAATTTTCTACTACTAAATATCCTACTACATAATTTTCTACTGAATTTTCTACTACTAAATATCATACTACATAATTGTTAGATTCTTGTTGAACGTTATGTACTAAGTTATCTATTTTGTTCGTTGATAGTTCCTCACAAAGAAGAACCAGTGCAATTTATATAGCCTTTGAAGAGAAATGAGGCAGTGAAAACTCTTCACCAGAACAATGATGATGATTGTTCTGGCATCTTAAAAAAGGCCATCATTTTTGCTGGTCGAACGCCGTGATACAGTTCGTAATAGCCCTAATTAGCATCAGGCAGAGAGACTTCATAATCTCTCCATAGGTAGATCACTTTCTATGGCAGATCTTACAATAATCTTGTACTGATTTATACTGATTTATATTGATTTATACTGATTTATGTTAAGAGTTGTAATATACACTCCCGTAATCTGGAACAGTTATCACGTTACTTTCAATAAGTCACGTAAGTGTGGGACTCCAGT
>NLAL01000350.1:0-10127 GCA_002374735.1 Metschnikowia sp. 13-106.1
TTGACGGGTAGAGTAAGACATGAATGTGTGTTGTTGACGAAGCAATTGACCAAAATTCTCTAGAGTTTTTTTACTCGGTTTGCATTAAAATGAAGCCTGGCTTAATAGCATTACATCACATTTTTTTCGCAATATGTTTCCCATTAACGTAGAGGTTACATTCCCCGTTATAGAAACTCAAAAAAAAAAACAAGGTCGTCACGAGCTACCTTTCCGTCATAATAAAGTTTGCATGGCTCTTCAACCACTTGCACTGAGTCCTTATAAGGCTCCAGTAGATTCTCACCCAACTTAGGCGCATCTGTTAATGTTGTGACAGAACTAGATACTGTGGATAGTGGCCAAAAGAGCACATATTCTGGCGATCCACCGGTGGTAAGTGAGGAACCTTGAGTATTTCCACCGCGTGACCCAGAGGAAAAAGTAGTGGTATTAGTAGTGGTATTAGTAGTGGTATTAGTAGTGGTATTAGTAGTATGGAAGTGAATGGAAGTGAAAAAGTGGTGTATGAAACAATCACCTTTACAGTATTCTTCAAAGAGCTAAAGCAGCGAGCAAAATGCCTCAAACTACAATTGCAAAAAACCAACCAATAATTCCAAAAGGTTCGTACTTATGACTTAAAATTGCTAAGCATTAAAAATTCGACAAACGGTTTATGTGAAGTCTCTATTCAATATTAGAAACAGTACCTTTTTGAATTATTGGATTGTTTAAGTTTCCTGATGTGGTTGGAAACATTTTGGGGCGCTGTTTAGAATACTTTTAGAAAACACAGTATCTTGGCCAATCAGAATGGGAGTCTCCGCTCACCACCCAACCCTAAACTGGTCAGATCAAGAGCACCACCAACTTGTGTCTCATTGTATGTTCCAAGCTACCCATCACTGGATGTGTATATGCAGATAGCAGAGGTCTTTGGACATGATTATATGATGAACCAGAAGTTTAAGGATTAATACTGCTGATGGAATCATCGCTATAAATCCCATATACTCAAAATAGAGTAAATCTGTAGTCATTGTAATAGTCATAGTAATATAGTTATAAGTAAAGTTAAGGATACGTTACGAAACTTGATACAGTGTAGTAGTCAATTATTAGACCTGCCATATTTTATGGTACGTAAGATAAATAAATGTAATGTCATTCGTGCATTTATGAACCAATTATCTCATACAACTTCAAATAGAAGTAGAGAAATCATATACTGCAAGATCCTAAAACAATACAGCCCAGTAATAAAGAATTCGGGATTACCTAAGGGGACTCAATGAGTTCCCAGTCGTAAGACTTCAGGTAACGGAGATTCAATCGTAGTTAATAAATTATCTTCCCTCTACAAGAGTGGATTATATATAGGAGCCGTTATCAATAGGTCTTATAAATGACGAAGTGAGTCAGTGAATATCATATTAATGAGAAATATGAATACAAAAGCCGGAGGTAGTAATACTTTGTATCGTGGCAGAGTAAATAGTATGGATAATATAAATAGGGAAATACATATCCATATCAAATATTTTGCTTCAATGAAGAATATAATTCTAGCATATGAAGCTATTAAAAATAACCCAGGTAATATGACACCGGGTATAGATAATATAACTTTGGATAGAATAAATGTTGCATACTTTACTTCTTTAATAGAGAGGTTAAAAAGTAATACATATGAGTTCGAACCAGGGCGTGAAGTAATGATACCCAAACCCGGGAAGAAAAAGAAACGTCCTTTAGTTGTAGGTTTTTCTAGAGATAAGATAGTTCAAAGAGCCATTTTACAAATAATGGAACCCCATTTTGAGAAAATATTTATGAAATTAGTTTTGGTTTTAGACATAAATTAGGTGTAAGATCAGCTATTAAAGATTTAGAGGGTAAATTTCAAAGTAGTAGATATGTAATAAAAGCTGATCTAAGTAAAGCTTTTGACAAAATTAATCATGATATATTTTTAAAATTAATCATGATATATTATTAAATGTATTAAAAAAAGAAATTTCTTAAGTGTTCTACTTTCATAGATGGGTTTGGCCCAACCACTTCTAACGCAATTTACTAACCTTATACCAATTAATTAGATGTTAATTATTAATAACTTGGGTTATTGTAATAGTCATTGTAATAGTCATAGTATAGTTAAATTGGTCGGATGGGAACGTGTACATGAGAATGGTAAAAATACCAAATCGGAGTCTAATGGTCAGTCAGACCAAGAGATATCTGTATCGATGAACCTTTTGTCTTTGTCTCAGTAGCCTTGGGTCGAGATCCTGGTATGGGTAAGGGTCTCGGTTATGCTCTTGGTTGTTCCTCTATGGTTCTTGTCCTGGGCCTTCTAATGAATCACACCTTTCAGAACTCCTTGTTGACTGGTGCGCAAGCAAAGGCCGTTTTGACCAAAGCATTGTTGGACAAGTCGTTTAAACTTAATGGCTACTGTAAGCACAAATACCCAGCCTCTAGAATCACGTCTATGATGGGAACGGACTTGGCCAGGATCGATTTTGTCTTGGGTAGTAGTGTAGTAGTGGTAGTTTTAGTAATAGTAGTAGTGGTAGTGAAATAGTGCAGTACCTCGCAGAAATGTTTTTATGCTCGGGACTTGAAATTCCCAAACAAGCGTTTTGATGCTCGAACATGGAAACTAATCTCCGATATGTTTGATTCATTGTTCCGTTATCCCACAAATGTCCAGTTGTCAGCAAGTTCTACGTGGATACATAAGTGAACGCAGGCGAAGTCCCTCCGAATCAATATGGTAGTCAAAGAAAAGTTCATTTGTTGAATGTACTGCAATAAGATTCGAGTGAACAGTTGGAACATGATACACCTTGGAGAGATGTATCGGGGGCAGATCGGGAACCGGAATAGTGAGTTGTCCGTATCCAAGGCAAGGGCAGATGTTTACATATCCCTGTATATTAATATATACTAAAACAAAAGTTGAAAGCAGACCCAAAGGAATAGGAACCGTCAGGGACGTAATTCTTTAAGAGTGAGCCGTCATTAACCAAGTGAAAAGAACTGCCGGAGTCCATAACGAACCTACAATGAGGATAGGTAGGTACACTGTTCATTGGAGTTATAGAATGCGAAGCTGAGTTCTCTGAGGTGACCCCACCTGCTGAAGTGATAGTGTTAACCTTTGCCTGTCCACCGGGATTGTTCAGAGCCACATTCTTAGAGGTAGACTTGGAAGATTTTGAGTACCTTTTAGTCTTACCACCAGAGTTGCCATAATTCTTAGACGTAGCCAGAGCCGGATTCCGAGGAGCACCCCCCTTTTTTTAAGTTCCAAACTGGACCAATCTATATATAATTGTTAATTGGTCTAATTATTGGTTTGGGTGGATCTCGATGTGGCATTGGTTAAGGTTAGGCGGCATGGCCGGAACTGGGGTAAACCGGGGTTGCGAAAGCGTCTCAACACCCGTGCACCAGGCTACCCCAGTACAAAAAGGCCCAACGCAAATGACCTTTTTTTTCGCTTTTTTCTTGAGAAAGTAGGTTGGTTGGAATCCTGGAATTCCGGACTTCTCTATGCATATTTTTGGGTGGGGAATAGTTGCGTGGGGGAATTTTGGAGGTCCTGTAGTTGGACAATTCCGGCCGCGGCCCCCAATTCCGGCCAAGTTATCGTTTAGTAATAGTAATAGTAATAGTAATAGTAATAGTAGAGTAGTAGCAGAGAAGCAACTTTAGGAGACGCACTAGTCATATAATTCTACTAAAAGTAGTAGTAGAAAGCTGGAGCATTGACACGGTACAGTGTCACCACAATACTAGTTATAGCATATCAGATATTAGTCGGTATTGTATAACTCACCAGTCAGCATGACATTATTCAGTGGTCAGTAGTCAGTATGGGTTTTGCACACCACGAAGATATCGGGGTAGTGGTAGTTGTCTCTGTCTGCATATTCTGTGGAAGGAAATAGTGGTAATATGTGCAGGTAGAGGTATGAAGGTACTAAGTCAGGATAACGCACATCAGTTACAATGAATTCGTGCAATACATAAATACAGTCAGTGTGAATCCGTGCAATAGATGAATTTAGAAATGTTGGATTCGTGCAGTGCATGAATAAAGTGTGGAGTCGTGTCTCGTCCGGTACTCTGTTTACTGTTCATTTGCCGATTTTCCTGAGGAAAAAATTGCCTACTAGGTGGTTAACTGTCTATAGAGTATTTTCTGTATTATAGTGGTACTAATAAGGGTACTAGTGGTCCAATAGTTATTAGTAGTAGTGGTAGTGGTATTCAAAGAGCTACTACGAATGGGACGGAAGTAGTAGTGGTAGCACTTATAGGTATCTAGTCCCTATTTTTGTTATAGTGGTAGTATGATAGTAGTAGTATTAGTGGTTGTGTAACTGTAGCAGTATTATAGTGGTTGTGTAACTGTGGCAGTATTATAGTGGTTGTGTAACTGTGGCAGTATTATAGTGGTTGTGTTATCGTAGCAGTATTATAGTGGCAGCATGTTGACAGCCTGGCAAGGTCACGTAACCCATAAAGCAAATATCGAATACAACAGTTCCTCCATATATAGTCAATATAACCACATCAATTATGGGTATACTTGACTTGCGTATGGTCCCATGCTAAAGAATAGACCTCTGTGTCCGGCATACAGTGCCTCGGATCTCGCATCTCCAGCCACTGATTACGGCGCACTATTTCCGGCCCGGGTCCAGTTGCAGAGCCACGAAATCACCAATTGCTTTTTGAAATGTTGGGCTGGAACCCACGAGAAGTTAAATGACCCCAAGCCGTAAACGACAATCCTGCATCCAGTCCGGCATCCAGAAGTCTGTCTAAAATCTGTCCATTTTGCCAAAATCTGTCTATCTGCCCAGTCTCCACACTCTTTTCCATGCAGTGCGGCACACTATCAAGCCTTCCTATCGGCGCACTATAAAAGGCCTCCATCTGCCCCAAATTTCTTCACCTTCAACACAAGACAACACCACTAAATTATCACCAACACCAAAAAACACCACCAAAAAACACCACCAAAAAACACCACCAAAAAACACCACCCCAACAAAACCCCCCATTTCTTCTAATGCCTCAATCTTCTACTAGCAGCCAGGTTCCAGAGAAAACATCGTACGGAACCAAAAAACCCGGGCCTGCATACTTCCCCCAGGCCGGGTCCAAGATCTATGCTGACAAGACGCTTTATAGCAAGATCGCAAAGGCTGCCAAAACAAAAACAGAAACGCATTTGTGTCCAGCGCGGCGCGGAATCGCTATAAAAGTGCCTGCCAAATCCATCGTCAGGTTAACGACTCCCGAAGGACCCCAGGTGTGCGACCTCAATATCTGGAACCAGCACAACCCCCGCGAGAGATTCTGGGCTGCAAGAACCCGTCAGTTGCACTCGGCCCATGTGTCCACGTACGATCGTTTATGGTCCATCTTGCCGTTCTTGAGGCCTTTGGTCACCATCACTGCAGACACCTTGGGAGGAAGACACACCGAGTGGGGAGGTCGCATCAACGATACCTTGGGCACTCGCTGCGACCCATATGTAGATAAACTCATTTCGGGCGAAGATAACGATTTCCACTGCCACTCCAACCTTGTGCGTGCAGTACTCCCTCTTGGGTTGACGGAGTTCGATGTGCACGACGTTTTGAACGTGTTTCAGGTCACAGGCTTGAACGAGTACGACCAGTACTTTATGGAGGCTTCGCCCGCCACCAAAGACGATTACTTTGAGATGTTTGCCGAGCAGGACTTGATCATTGCCATCAGTGCGTGTCCTGGAGGCGACTTGTCCAATTGGGACTGGGGCGAGAAGGACGGAGACAATAAGAAGATGGTCGACAACTGTAGGCCTTTGGGAATCGAGGTGTACAAATTGGACGACGAGAGTGTGTTGGATGGCTGGACGCCTCCGGAGTATGCTCCCTACAAGGGCAGACACGGGCTCAAGGACCCCAATTAGGTTGACAGCTGGACGCCTCCGGAGTATGCTCCCTACAAGGGCAGACACGGGCATAAGGACCCCAATTAGGTCGACGGCAAGACTGCAGTGTAAATATTAGGCCAATGATCAGGACAGTCTACCAACAAGAGTCCAAGCGACAGTGGCCCATAATAGCGAAGGCAGAGGAGTAGGGAGTAGAGAGTGGGGAGAATTCAGGATCCTAGAATTTCAATCATATAACATGATTTTATGTGTAGCTGTGACAGACAAATCTGGTTTGCAGTTAGCATTACTAGTCAATTCCACAGCAAGACTACTTAGTATTTGGGAAGCATCTTAATCTTACATCCTGTATTTTAGTCTTATGGTCTGTCCATAGTTTATCCTGTACCTTAGTTTTATGGTCTGTTCATAGTTTATCCTGTACCTTAGTCTTAGGGTCTGTTCATAGTTTATCCTGTACCTTAGTCTTATGGTCTGTTCATAGTTTATCCTGTATCTCAATTGTATAACCTAGGTCCTAGTTTATCCTGTACCTTAGTCTTATTGCCTGTATCAGTGCCAGAAAAAAAAACTAGTAAGAGTGTTAGTTTCACCCGAAAAGTGCTCGACCCATAGGTACTGTAAAGCCCTAGTCCTCTGTCCTTATCAATGGCTCCCAAGACCGTCACGACTTCGTATGTCCTTCATTGTTAGCATTTGGACTTTTGCACCCACGTCTTCTCATCTAGAATTTAAATCCGATGCTCAGATTCTGACCTTTGAGACTCATCAACGAGTAAATACGCTAAGGACCAGACATTGAAGCAGGTAGTGCTAGCCAGGAGTTTTGCAGTAGTAGTAGTAGTAGTAGTAGTAGTAGTAGTAGTAGTAGTAGTAGTAGTAGTAGTAGTAGTAGTAGTAGTAGTAGTAGTAGTGTAGTAGTGTAGTGGAAAAAGAAGAAGAAATCCACGGCTATTATCCCAAGTTTGGTGCAATTTGTGTCAAAAGGTGTAGAAGTAGAGTATGGTTTGGTCCGATATAGTACACTATAGAACAGTACTTTGGCTGTGATTGTATTTGGTATGTTTACGATGTGGCTATATCGTAGTCTTCTAACCTGTGTCATGGGTTCATATACTTTAGTCATAACTGTACTTATATTTATCCTTTACTTTAGTCATAACTGTACTTATATTTATCCTTTACTTTAGTCATAACGGTACTTATATTTATCCTGTACTTTAGTCATAACTGTAATTATCCTGTACTTTAATCATAACTGTAATTATATTGTAGAGAAGATAACGCCAGATCCGCAACGACGGTTGCGGTACCAGGAGGACCTGTGATTAACCAGGAAGTGATATCCAGTGGGTGACTCATACTATAAGACATTGACCTCATAGTCTCATCAACATATGGAAACACTCTAGGGGAAGTGTTTACTCCAGGGGAAGTATTTACTTCAGGGGAAGTGTTTCAGGAACACGAGACGGAGAGTTGTCAGTGCTCAGTGAAGTATTATCAATACGAGATCTTTTGGTGAGTCTGGTACTTGGAGGCATCTTGGTATCCCTCCGGGCAGTTGATATTCAATTATCGATACTAACAATAAATGGGGGCGAAGTCCCCTTTATATATTTGGAGAATCTTTCTTCATTACGGTATTCATTGTAACCACAATTGATTNATCTTTCTTCATTACGGTATTCATTGTAACCACAATTGATTGCCGCAGGAAAGCAGGTGGCTGGCTAACCAGCTAGTCGTGGTTATCAGAGTGCGCTCTTTTCATTGCTGGTTTTCAACATATATTTACCCTGTACTTTAGTCATAACGGAACTTATAATGTATCCTGTACTTTAGTCATAACTGTACTTATATTTATCCTGTACTTTAATCATAACTGTAATTATAATTTACCCTGTGCTTTAGTCATAACTGTACTTATACTTTAACCCGTACCTTGTAGTTATTCTAAAGCCATATTTTATGCAGATACCCATTTTTAATGTATCTCATGTATTGAAGAACTATGTTGTGTATAGGAACAGAGGTCAGAGCAAGTGGCTTGGTTTAGGTATATTGGGAGACGGACCCCAAAAGCTCTTCAAGGTCACGTAACGACGTTTATTACTACTATATAGGGATTTTAAGCCTAGTAGGGTGATGAGCCCATCAAAGAGTCAATTACTGTTCTGTGAAACCGATTCTATTTTTGTACTTATTCTATCCAATTACCTACTCATTCCCAATACTCTCGCTTATTAAATCCAGGTGTAGCAAATAGAGAGAAAACGAGAGAAGTAGGGTGGATTTTAAGTTGAATACATTTGTGTCTGTAGGAGAAAAATTGAATCATAAATTTATATCTTGCACCAGCTTTTGGTGGATTTGTTTTAAGTCAGGTACTCTGATTAATATATTTATTCTCTTATGTTTCCTTAGGAATCTGGGCTATAAAGTACTAGCACCCATAGTCAGCCATTTAATGCTAAGTCTTTGCATACTGCCTAATAGCCGACTCTTTAAATCTCTACTCTGTACAGTCAATAAGTACTACTCTATAACACTTTATACCACTCTATACCACTTTATACCACTCTATAAATTCAATAAGTACTACTCTGTACAGTCAATCCCCTCATTTTTCTCCTTTTTTTATCACCATCCTATTTTTGCCCTATGTAGTTATATTTTTTCTTCTCTCCCCTCATTTCTCTTCAATCCTCCTCATTTCCCTCCCCTCCGGTCTATCATACCCTACTCTATTCTGCCGCAGGCTGAACGCGAAAAAAACATCCACATCTACTACTTCTATGGTCAGGCCAATTGTCATTTCCAGACCCTCCGGAACAGGTAAATCTACGCTCCTCAAGAAGTTGTTCGTAGAGTACCCGGACAAGTTCGGTTTCTCCGTGTCCAACACCACCAGACAGCCTCGTGTACTACTCTGTACAGTCAATAAGTACTACTCTATAAACTCCATAAATACTATTCTATACCACTCTATACAGTCAATAAGTACTACTCTATACATTCAATAAGTACTACTTTATAGTCTCTATACACTCAAAAAATATTATTCTATACACTCTATAAACTCAATAAATACTACTCTATACCACTCTATAAACTCAATAAATACTACTCTATACACTCAATAAGTACTACTCTATACCATTCTCTGAACTCAATCAGTACTGAGTCCAGGAAAGCAAAGGAAAAATATCCAAGGATGGAATTACTTGCCCGAGGATAAATTTGACGACAATAGCACTCTTCATTTTTGAAAATAGCACTCTTCATTTTTGACAATAACCTTCTTCTTTTATTGACAATAGCACCGGATGGTTGAGAATACGGTGCGAATCTAAGCAGTCATTGGAGGTCGACTATGCGAGAAAAGATCGATTTCACACTTTTTCAAATTGATGCGCCGATTGAGTGGTGTACAATTCCTTTTTTCAAAAAAAAAAAAAAGCTCTTGCCATTCATATTATACAGTGGTGCTTATTACTTCATATGAAGAAAGATCACTTGGTCTATTGGAGCCAGTATTTTGGTCAGCAGCAGGTTTTTCACAGAATGTGCAGAAACCAGTCTACGATGTATTCTATGAACATCGACTAGCCTGACTCTAGTCTATACAATTTTGCACTACGTTAGACTAGTGTCTGCTCTGTACTACGTTAACTAGTTTTTATTCTGTGCTACTCTGTATACTACTCTGTATACTAATACTACTCTATATACTAATCTGTATACTACTCTATATACTACTCTATACACTACTCTATATACTAATCTGTATACTAATACTATTCTATAGACATATTCAAGTCTAACATATACTACCATATACTACTACTAATTTATACCACACACTGTACTATACACTGTATACTGTGCAAAGCACTACTACCTTCAATACTGGACTATCGTGAATCATACTACGCTTCTCTGAGGTTCATTATACAGCACTCTGACCAGGGTAGTACTGAAGCCAATTTGGAGCGATCCTAACTCGGCCATCAACCCTTATTATTGACACTTGGCTAGCTTTGCACTTCGACACTACACTATACTATGTACTCTACTATGTACTACTCTATATATTATACTATGTACTATACTATGTACTATACTATGTACTATACTATGTACTATACTATGTACTATACTATGTACTATACTATGTACT
>NLAL01000329.1:0-11917 GCA_002374735.1 Metschnikowia sp. 13-106.1
CCGTTAGAAGCTTACAATCCTTGCGAAAGCTAGGTTAGAGCCTCAGGTCGCATAATAATTCTAACATTTGGTAGCGCAGCGCACCAGGAACCATTACCTTGGCGGTGAGGAAAACGTTATGGTTGAAGTCGTGCCCGCTGGAGGGTACGCTAGAAGGAACATCGTCGACACGCGGAAAGCGCTTCAGGGACTTCCCAAATTTGAATTGAAACCAGAGAAAGACAGATGCAACAAGCTGCTTTAGCTTACTGGACGTTCAACTTAGAACAGTTTTTAGCCATGCATCCGCAAGCTAGTGAAGGAGCATCCAGACAGGTCTGTCTTAAGACCTTAGGAATATTAGCTTTCAATTCAAGGTCCAGACTGTGAAATCTTTTGAAGATATTAAGAAGGTACTCCAAACCCGTGTGGACGAGTCAGAAGAGGAAGAATTTGACGAGATGATTGGAAATGTGCTACCCGGGAGATCCATGGATTATTATATTGAACAACTCAGGAATATCGAACATGATATCTGCATGTGGAGTCACGAGATGCACGAACACACGAATCTATTGGTAGATACCGTGCTCGCAAGAACGAAACACCTTCCACAGTTCAATTATATTGTTACCCAAGCCCAAGAAGTCACAACGACCAATGCACTTTCACGGTTTATAGCTCTGCGTGATACGTTGAACGAAACGAGGAAAACATACAGAGACGACACACCTCAAGAGAAGAAAAGGAACTTTTCGGAAGAACCGGATCAAGAATGATGAGAAAAACCGGTCAAAACTACGGGACAACGAAGTTCGGGAAAAAAGACATTAGTCACCCATGACAGAAAGAAGCAGATTCAAGCATCTGAAAGATGAAAGAGAACACGTTCCCGGAATAAGATAATTAAGACAATATCCTAAGCAGACAATATCCTAAATAGACAATATCCTAAATAAACAATATCCTAAGCAGACAAAAACCTAAGCAGACAATATCCTAAATAGACAATATCCTAAATAGACAATATCCTAAATAGACAATATCCTAAATAGACAATATCCTAAATAAACAATATCCTAAGCAGACTTAGACATCAAATGTTGTCAACGAATACCTGTCAACAAATACCTAGGGTGTACGGAGGCAAGGTACTTCGTGGATATGTTGTACGCAGGCCATTTAAAGGACAATAGGATGTGTAGACCCTGAACAATAAGGTGCAGACCCTGAACAATAAGGTGCAGACCCTGAACAATAAGGTGCAGACCCTGAACAATAAGGTGCAGACCCTGAACAGTGGAGTCTGTGCAGGTTTTAGCCGAACTCAAAAGTATAAGTGTGGACCCGTTAGGTAGGACTTTGGTCTTGTAAGGTACAATTACTGATCCCTGTATATTAATATATACTAAAATAAAAGTTGAAAAATGTATAAGAGGTGCTGGGGCCTGTCATATCAGACTTTGGTCTTGTAAAGTACAACTTACATACCTGTATATTAATATATACTAAAACATAAGTTGAACTACTACACTGCTGGTACTGGCTTTAGTGAGTGTTTGGAAGTGTGTATACCACTACTAGTCATTCTATTGATACTACTCCCGGTGCTACTACTAGTCATTTTACTGATACTACTCCCGGTGCTACGTCTAGTCATTTTACTGGTACTACTCCCGGTGCTACTTCTAGTATTAGTATGAGTGTTTGTATGAATGAATAAGAGATTAGGGCAAAAATACCATGTGTTTTAGATAAAGTGTTTTCTTCGGTAATGCTTTGACGGACTTGTGGCCTTGAATATATGAAAAAGATCTAATTATTATAATTGACGTAGTCCATCTCATTATAGAAATATGAAATCTGCTGCATCATATACACACTCAGACTATATTGGATTTTCTGTTTTAGTAAATCTACTAACTAAATAATTTCCAAACCAAATAATTTCTTTTCGAAGAAACTCAATTGTATTTATTTCGATGTTTGATTTTTTTTGATTCTCTTGAGTGTTGTAGTAGTGAGCATGAGACCCCGTGCTATTTCCTATTTCTTCTTGACTCCATCATAGAAAATAGAATTGTCAGAAATTAGAATTGTCAGATTATTAGTATTGTCAGAAATTAGAATTGTCAGAAAATAGAATTTTCAGAAAATTAATATTATCAGAAAATTAGTATTATCAGAAAATTAATATTATCAAAAAATTAGTATTATCAGAAAAGTAATTGTTTGATCAAACGTTTAAACACACTCACGTGATCTTATAAAAATAACTGATCAAATCTTTATGGAATCTGGATTTAAAGTGGATATCTTTAATTTTATATCATTGAAATTTGCTATCGGAGGAAAAGTCCCATTTATAATGTATATTCTTTTATAGCTTTAAAAACGTACCTTTAAATGCATGGAATTGTTTTTAGTCAATTTTGTTGATATTTTTTTTTAGTAAAATAGACTACCCCATTTCACCATAGTACACTGTATTTTTCACTGTACTAATGTTTTCTTTCTTTTTTGCTTTCTCTTTTTTTTTTCTTTCTCTTTCTTTTTTTCTTTCTCTTTTTTTTTGCTTCCTCTTTTTTTTTCTTTCTCTGCCTTTTCCTTTTTGTCTTTGTGGTGTATTTATCACGGTACTGGTTGAGTAGTGGTGAGTGCTCCCTATAAAAATGCTGCTAATCCATGAGGGGGATCTCACTGTTATATACACTAGGGATATGCATTCCTGCATGTACATGCAACTCGAGGCATGAACCACCGAGGCGTCTGAAACACCGGTGCATGTTCTGGGTCTTCTGAAGCTGCATACGACTGTATGTGGTACAGTGTGTCTGTTTCAGGCATGCACAGTGTCGGCAATGGCCCTGTATCAGTTACCTTTTCCGGACACTTGAAACTCTTATACGCACAACGGCTGCAATCATGTGACAATATTTCAAGGTAATTACCAAAGGTACGGACATTGATGAACGGTTAACTTTGTTGTAGGCTATACATGGGGCTTACGTGGTTTGTGGTTGCAAAATGGCTCATTTGGCTGGTTTGTATGGCAGGGCTCATAACTGGTCCATTTTTGCGGACCACTACACCCAAATATTTATCTTTGCCAATTTGGATCCTGCGTGTTATCTGATCCATGAACATTCAAATTATATCGAGTCTGTTTCCACTTTATCTAGTCTCGTTTGTTGGCATTTCTTGTTTAATCACGCCTTTTTAAACTTTCAAATTGCCTGTGTGGCGTAATGGTTAGCGCATTTGACTTCTAATCAAAAGATTCCGGGTTCGAGTCCCGGCATGGGTTTGTTTTGCGGTTTTAGCTCAGTTGGGAGAGCGTCAGACTGAAGATCTGAAGGTCCTGTGTTCGATCCACAGAAATCGCACTTTTTTTAAGCTTTTCTTGCCTCTTACAGATCTTTTCACCAGTGTGATACGTCATGTAATTGTCTGTAAATGCACCTAATTATTTGTACCCTTTTCCCCCCAGTAATCGTCAACATGGAATCCTGGATGTGGCGTGAACGAGGGGAGCTCCTCTGCTTCAGCCCTCAGACTCGTCTCCCTTTGAACAATTGGCTCCTCTGTGTGCCCGTTTCTCAATTCTTCATTGGAAAACGGGGTGTTTTGCCTTGAGCCGACATCAACAGGCCTGCTGGTAATCTCGTCGTCAGTGACTTCCCAAAGGTCAGCATTGTCCATATGCACTTCCTGGTACGAAGCGTCATCACGCAATTCGCCATCTCTATAGTAGGCTGATGCCCTTTGGTATCCAGACCCAAGGATTTGATCAGGCTCCAGATTGCGGTTAGATCCTAAATCTCGACTAAACCCCACGTTTCTATTACACCCCACATTTCTTTCATTTCTTTCGGACCTGCTTCGGTTACATCCAGTTGAAGTTTCTGAAATCGCACTGGCCTGGTCTACCATTTTCAGAGAGCCTGCTTCCGAATGGCTTTTCCCCGAGAGAAAGTTGAGTATTGACGAGAAGCGACTTTGAAAGAATGCACTCTTCTCGTTGTTGTCGTTGTTGAAGGCCTCGATATCGTCGACGCTGATTCGTCTGCCCAAAACATCACTCAACTCGAGCTTTTGCTCCACATGACGGATCAGGTAAAGCCACTCCCAGCTGGTGATAAGAATGTAAATTTTGAGAAGCGGCGGAAGAAACGAAACCCAAACATTGACGAGCCACGCCTCGTTCCAGAGTGATAAAATGAGGATGCTGACAATCAAGTACAACCCAATGTTGAGCCACGTAAGAGCCGCTAAAGGAAGCAACTTGCGTGCATATGACACCTCTCTTGGAGCCGTGGCCGTGCCACACACGGAGTAGTAGCCAAGATTTCCCGCAAACCATGCCATGAAAACAATGTTCAACGATACATGACAGCTTCGGTATGTATCGTAATCGATAATCCGGGGTGTTTCATGCTGGCTGAGACGAGATATGAGCACCGAATATATGGCCAAACACGCCAAAGTTATACACAACACAAACCAGCGGTTGAAGTGGCTCCATTTATGTCGCGAGATCTTCAAGAAGAGCTGTAGGTATGCCAAATTGGTCAAGAACTCCAGAACCGCAAGGCTGATGGTAAACGGCCTCTCCACTGTCAAAGCAAATAGACGGACCATATCTAGCGAATCTGCGTAGTACTGGTCTTGAGTCACCCGCGTGAGCTTCACGAAGATCGCCGTCAACACCAGCAGGTACACTAACATGGCTATTTGGGTAAGGAGCGGCTTGCGCTTATGCTTTGGCAGCAATAAAATCAAAAACATCAACATCCAGCACGACACAGACAGTCCCAGAATCATGTATAAGAGCGCCACGAAAGAGTCGCCATTATCAGCCACATTGTAAGGGTTCACATAGTACTCATTGAACCACCTGGCCACGTCATCGGCCGACAGGTTCTGGTTGCGGATCTGCTGCACCAAGTCGGAAATGGAGCAGTTGGTCACGTAATAAGCCGGAAGGAAGTCGAGAGTGTCGTTCTGCCACATCTGGGAGTCGAAGTCCTGGGACATAATCAGCCCCGAGATGAGCGAGTACACCGAGCAGTTTGTGTAGACATTTGCATTCTGCAGTAGAAAGTACACGCTATAGTTACTCATGGGGCCAGTAAAAGCCTCGAGTTCCCCTATTCGGAACATCGTGGGCGGGTATGGAGCCTTATAAGTGGGTGAGGGTTTGTTTTCTGGGCACAGGCATTTTTTCTTGATCTTGCATGAGTCGTGGCGCGCGCATTCTCAACGGCGTGGGTTGCAAGTGGGTGGGATTTGCGTACTTTTATAGTCCCACCCGGTGTTTCGGATTTGCCATCCTTTCCTTTTTGTGTACATAAATTACCCCTCACTAACATGCGCCCACCTTTCTATAAATACACCCTTTCCCCTCTCCTTTGCCATGAACACCTTTTTCTCTATTACACTCTTTCCCAACCGTTTCCTATTAGCACAACCGTCTCCTCTCCCTTTATTACGAATGTAAAAATTCTTCCTTATCTACTTTTTTATGGAACGTCCTCGGATGTTAATCCCCCATCTCCTTCAACCTTGCAGCTCCGGTCCCTAGGAAGAAGTTGTACAATGGAAGTGTATCATCAACTAAAGCAGAAGGGGATCTTCGGGATGTACGGGTTTAAGAGATGAGCGGAAAAGGGGTGCACGGGTTTATGGTGGAGGATCAAAATCAAAGAGTACTAACCAACATGCAAAGAAAGAGAAAAGAAAAAGGAGAAGTGGGGAAATCGGGAAATAGGAACTTTATGTCAAAGGGTAAAGGGGGTGGGAGTGGCTGCGAATCTGGCGCGGTACGGGTGTGTTTGGAGCAGCAGATCGCGGTGCGCGTGTGCAGTGCAATGTTTTTTCATTGACGTCTCAAACGAACACCCACACCACATTGCCTAAGGCTTCCAGTTCTACCTACACAGCCACCTGCCCAGGATCTGCCCAGTGTAAAACTTTTAGTTTGAAGTGTTGAAATTAGAGTGTTGGAACTTGAAGTTTTGGAGATTCAAAGTCAACTTGGTGATTTGACAGATCTGTGATTTCTGATCTACATCTGTGGTCGTGTGATCTATAGCTAATACTTGTGGTTTGTCACAATCGTGATTTATAATAATCGTGATTTGTCTATACTCGGGATTCTTTATTACTGTTGAATCGAGTGATCTATAACTCCTACTATAGAAGCTGTCTTTGCGATTTATACCCGTGGAGTGATCTGATCCCTTACACAACTGCATTTCTGACAAGATGTCTCATTCTACATCCGATCTTACTGCTGGAATCAATGGCTTGCTGGTGGATGGCAAGAAGAAGAAGCGCTCCCAAAGGGCCTTCCACAATACGCTGCAAATGGGAGGCTACTACTTGAACCCCACGCCAAGTCTTCCTAACGTGCACACGCCAACAGCAGCCGAAAGCGCCCAGTTCCGGAACGAATTCATCACCCCCACCCTCCAGAGCAGCGAGTACTTCCTGCAAAACCCGCCTTTCACTCCGTTTGCTCATAGCAACTTGTCCCACCCCAACTTTCTGCCTGGGCTTGCCGGGTTTCCTAGCATTCCATCCACTCCTGCTGCAATGAACCAGTTTCCTACGTCTTTCCAGTCTCCTGGCGTTTCCCCTGCTCCTGGAGTGTCTCCTGCTCCCCATAGACACTTTCCAGGGTTTGAGCGGAATTTAGGCGATAATTTGTCCAGAAACTTGCAGGACCAGTTCTCCCAGCCTGCCACTTTGAATGTGTCCAACCCCCTGGAAGCCAGTGCTCCTCCAGCGGAGTTGTCGCTTTCAAATGCCCGTTATAATCAACAGTTGGAATTCACTACACCTGTCTTTGACGAGGCCACGCAGTCTGAACATTACAAATCTTTTCTTTCGTTCCAGAATGTTGTGCCTCCTATCGCAGGCACACAGTACCATGCAGTGGATCAGGGCACATCTACGCCCAAACACATGAGGTGTACGATGTACAATGTGCCGGAATCAGAGGTGTTGCGCAAGGGAACCCGGTTGCCGTTGGCTGTTACCATCCGGCCGTTTGCCCCATTGTTGGCCACGGAAGATCCTGTGCCTACAGTGGATATGTCTACTTTAGGTGAGGCCACGTGCTCGGACCCAATGGAAGTGGGACCTCCCCGGTGCAACCGGTGCAGGACCTACATCAACCCGTCGATGATGCATTCTATTTCAGGCCGGTTCACGTGTAATGTGTGTCAGTTCCCTAATAATACGGTTCCGGATGAGTATGTGGCATCAGTGGACCCAACAACCAATCAGAGATTGGACCGCATGATTCGCCCGGAATTGCACAAGGGTGTTTATGACATCATCGTGCCTTCCTACTATAATGTGGGTGGCGCAGAGAAGAAGCCGGCCAAATTGCATCACGTATTTTTGTTTGACGTCAGCCAGCCTAGCATTGCCAAGCAGTTACCTGTTTTGCTTGCAGATGCCTTGAGAGCAGCAGTCTTTGACTACACCAATGAGGAGGCGGCGTCGTTCCGGTTTGCCATTATTCTTTTCGATAAAGCCTTGCATTTCTACAACTTGTCAGCAAAATTGGACACGGTGCAGGTTTACACCTCGGGAGACTTGGACGACCCGTTTGTTCCTTTTAGCGAGGGTCTTTTTGCAGATCCAGAGGAATCAAGAAATATCATTGAGGATGCTCTTTCCAATATGGAGATGCTTTGCGATGGTCAAATGGTGGCTGACTCTGAACCGTGTCTTTCTGTAGCTTTAAGAACAGCAGCTCTTTGCTTGGAGCAGGTTGGAGGCGGAAAGATCACCGCTGTGTTATCGACCTTACCCTCTTGGGGTCCAGGCGCATCCAAAATCAAGCAAAACCGCACCGTGGGGCGCTCTCAGCTGGCAGAGGCCGAGAAGGCGTTGTACTCGCCTGATAACGAGTATTACAAGCTTCTCGGTAAGGACTTTGTGGCGCAGAACGTGGGCTTGGACGTGTTTATGGTGTGTGACACTCCTCTGGATGTATCCAATATTGGGTGGCTAGCGTCAATCACCGGAGGAACGGTATCCAAGTGGCCTGAGTTCATCTTTGAGCGGGACGGAAGATCGTTGACGTCGCAGATCGTGTCGTCCATCAAAAAGTGTGCCGGCTACCAAGGCCAGTTGAAATTGAGATGCTCCAACGGGCTCCAAGTGGCGCAATACTATGGGTTCCCCAGCGAAAGCAGCGAAGGAATTGTGGGTCTTACTAATGCTGCGCTGCACGATCCCGTGGTGCCTGTTCTTCATGAAGATCAGGCCTTCACGGTGTTGTTGGAGTATGACGGCACGTTGAACACCAAGTTCGACTGCCACTTCCAGGCAGCGCTCTTGTACACGGATGTGCATGGAGTCCGGAAAGTACGTGTGATCAACTTGGTTCTAGCCGTCAGCGAGAGGCTTCCTGATGTGTTCAACTTCGTGGACCAGGATGCTGTGGTCACCGCGATTGTGCGGGATACGCTCTCGTTCATTGGCAAGGAAACTATCAACGAGTTGCGCAAGTCGCTCAACGAGAAGTTGGTGGAGGTTTTTACCCAGTACCGGCAGATGAGCGAGAGCAGCCACAACCGCAACGCCACATTGACCAACCAGTTGATATTCCCCGAGCTGATGAAAAACCTCCCCACGTTTTTCTTGGCACTTATCAAGTCTCGGGCTCTCCGGGACTCCTCGGCGCAGTCTGTGGACCTGAGGTTGTGTGATGTGTACCAGATGCTTTTCATGCCAATGGAGAAGCTTTCGTACCATCTTTACGGAGCCATGGTGGAGCTTCATTCGTTGAGTGAGGACGAATGCATGCCTATACCCGATGAGGCCAATGTGAACGGGTTCCTCCGGCTCCCAGAGTTCAAGCCGTTGACCCACGCATGCATGGAGAATGGAGTATACATTCTCTGCAACGGGAACAGCGTGTATGTTCGGGTACACCCCGAGTCCAATCCGCTCTTGCTTCAGGATGTTTTCGGAGAGCATGTCAAGAGTGTGGAAGATATCGACCCGCTCATCGACTCGTTGCCGGAACTTCCTACGCATATTTCTCAACAGGCCCGGTACTTGGTGACCTATTTCCACGAGAACATCATAGGGTCTGCACTCGTGGACTCGCTGGCCGTTATTATTGTGAGGGATGGGCTCGACGCCAATACTGTTGACTTCAGAGATTGTTTGGTGGAGGATAAGCTTCCTTCGAAAACCGTCAGCACTAGTCCGAACTACGTGGAGTTTGTGGCGTCTTTACACAAGGCAGTGCGTGTGAAGCTCGACAGCGAGAAACCAAAGAAGGGCAATATGAGTACAGAGACCTTGGCCCAGAGAATGATCCATTTTTAGATATGGGGACACAGAAAGTTCATTGAACATAAAAATGAAGAGGAAGGTTTTGATTGTTGGAGAGACTCCAAGAAAGGAAAGTGGTTCTTGATGAAGTTGGATATGGACTGAACATCTTAATAAGGGTTTTTGCAATAGATTTGAACTTGAGATGATTCTTCAACGAGACTCTTAATTCCTTGGTTTAAGACATGATCATCGTCCTTGATAAAGGACTCAATAAGGCGAATGATTATTCTTGGGAATGTCAGTGTCCTTTGGCAAATGATAAGGGATGACTTTAGAGATCTTTCTCTGGACAAGGGTAATGGACTTGATATAGAGGAGGAAGCATAAAGAACATTCACTGATGGTGTTCAGATCGTCAAAGACTTCATTGAGGACGTTCCAAATCTTGAAAGAGATTTATACGAAAATGTGCCACCATTTTTANATTGAGGACGTTCCAAATCTTGAAAGAGATTTATACGAAAATGTGCCACCATTTTTAAGAGAGTTCAAGATTTAATGCAAGTCCATGGTATGAAAGATCTTCTGATTCGTGTTAGAGAAGATGGAGGGTTCAAGGATCTAATATGCATATCCGTGACCAACAAAATCAATGATCTTTTGATTGCAACTCAACATTAATATTTTTATTACTACAATATTTGATTAGCCATACAATTATGCAGTCTACTAGCCTTAATGGTTAGATTTCTGGAAGGCACGTGATGAGGTAGGAAGTAGAATACTAATTTTTTAGTCAGGTTTGTTTCAAGTTTGTTTCAAGCAAGTTGCAGGTTTTCTTCGAATTGTAATTCTCCATTTGTATTTTGTTGTGTTGTGACAATTCTGTGCAGAAATGACTTTTGTGAGAATTCACTACATTATTTATGAGCTGCACACGACCCTTAAAAACACCCAAAAATCCCAACATGAATCGAAGATCAGTCCCATATTAAGTGAATATGATATTCGTTAACCAGACTGTTAATTTGGAGAAATTGTAAGAGCTGGGACTATATGCAGGACATCAAATATTTTTTGCAATTTTTTTTTTTTTTTTTTTTTTTTTTGAGTATAGGTGTAAAAATCAGGTTTGTGAGTGACAGAAGAAAGAGGGAAAAATTGCAATGCAGGCAGTATGAGAGCTACTTTTTTCCATGGTATGTCAGCAGGGATTTTGTATTGTATATTCGTTCTGGCAGTAATCTGTGGACGTATACCGTGTGCAGGAATGCGGCTCTATATGCAGATCCGAATTAGACAGATTTTTAATTCAAAGAAAAAAAAGGATATTCTGGAAATCTCAGGCATTGTGGTAGCTTAAATGCTACTTATTGTAATCAATACGTGAAGTTGTTCTTTGGAGGTGAAGCACGGTTTACGCGCAAAGCTGTTTTGTGCAGGATAATGTTTTGTGCAGGATAAAAAATTGTGCAGGATAATGTGTTGTGCAGGACAACAATTTGTATGTGCAGTAAAAGCTTCATGGATGCACACGCGTAGAGCTTATGTGCAGGCGGTTGCAGAACATTCTTTAGCTGCAACTGCAATACATTTCTTATGGCATTTTGGGAGCAGAGCATTTGGTAAAAATTCTCCCAGGGACGAGTCGAACGTCCGATCTCAAGATATCCATCTATTACAGTCTTGCGCCCTAACCAGCTAGGCCACCGGGAGGTTATTAAAGTGGTAGCAAAAACACGGTACATAGTGACATTTCGACTCAAAAAAATAAACACAAAATAGAAAAAAATTTACCCTTTCAGCTCTCCACTTACCATGAAAGTTTAGAATTGGATTAAATCTCGGTTAAATTAAAGTGTGTATTGTTTTCTACCTGTATTATACATCACACTATTTCGGCAATACAGTACCGATAGTTTCGGAGGAGTATTTCTCGAATCTTTCTGAATCAAGTCCACGATTAATATTAATGGCCTCACTTCTATAACGTTTTGTTGCAGTCTAGAATTGCATATTGTACGATCGTATATTTATGTAATTGTATAGTCTTATAAATGAATATTTATGTAATTGTATAGTCTTATAAATGAATATTTATGTAATTGTATAGTCTTATAAATGTATATTTATGTAATTGTATAGTCTTATAAATGAATACTTGTATAATACTATAATTGTACAATGTGTTAGATTCTTGTTGAACGTATTGTACTAAGTTATCTACTTATCTGTTGATGGTTCCTCACCAAAAGGAACCAGTGCGATTTATAAAGCTTTAGGAGAGAAACGTGGCAGTGAAAATCTTCACCAGAACAATGGTGATGATTATTCTGGCCTCTTCGAGAACGGGCCTTCATTTTTTGGTCGAATGGCGTGAGATGGGGTGGTAGTAGCCCTAATAGGATCAGCCAGAGACACTTTCTATTCCTCATAAGTAGGTTACTACCCATGCGGAGCTGACAGTATTAGTAATAAAGGGTAATAGATATAGATATAGATAGATATAAATATAGATAGATATAAATATAGATAGATATAGATATAGACAGTAATAGTAATAGTAATAGTAATAGTAATAGTAATAGTAATAGTAATAGTAATAGTAATAGTAATAGTAATAGTAATAGTA